>JAJPUD010009320.1:0-76526 GCA_023553655.1 Myrmecobius fasciatus | reverse complement strand
GAACTGATGCTGAGTGAAATGAGCAGAACCAGGAGATCATTATACACGGCAACAACAGTACTATATGACGATCAATTCTGATGGAAATGGCTCTCTTCAACAATGAAATGTTTCAAACCACCTCCAATTGTTCAGTGAAGAAAGTCATATACACCCAGAGAGAGGGATGTGAAATGTGGACCTCAACATAACATTCTCATACTCCTTGATTGATGTTTGCTTACATTGTGTTTCCTTTATCTGATATATCGTTTGTGTTGATAAGATTTTTCTTGCACAGCAATGATAAGTTTGGAAATATGTATACATATATTCGATTTGCCAATATTTTAACATAATTAACATGTAGTGGATATCCTGCCATCTAGGGGAGGGGTGGGGAGTTGGGGGGGAAAAATTTGTAACGGAAAGCTATGTAAGGGTTATTGTTGAAGGATTACCCACACATATGTTATGCAAATAAAATTAAAAAAAAAAGAAATGTTAGCTTTAGCAATAAGAGAAGAAAAAGAGATAAAAGGAATCAGAGTAGGTAATGAAGAAACCAAATTATCACTCTTTGCAGATGACATGATGGGATACTTAGAGAACCCTAGAGACTCAACTAAAAAACTACTAGAAACAATTCACAACTTTAGCAAAGTGGCAGGATTCAAAATTAATCCACATAAATCATCAGCATTTTTATATATTACCAACAAAGTTCAGCAGCAAGAGATACAAAAAGAAATTCCATTCCAAATAGCAGATGATAGGATAAAATATTTGGGAATCCATCTGCCAAGGAAAAGGCAGAAACTATAGGGACTAAATTACAAAACACTTTCCACAGAAATAAAATCAGACCTAATCAATTGGAAAAATATTAAGTGCTCATGGGTAGGCAGAGCGAACATAATAAAAATGACAATACTACCCAAACTAATCTACTTATTTAGTGCCATACCAATCAAACTCCCAAGAAATTATTTTACAGATCTAGAAAAAATAGTAGCAAAGTTCATTTGGAAGAACAAAAGGTCAAGGATTTCAAGGGGATTAAAGAAAAAAAAGACAGATGAAGGTGGCCTTGCTGTACCAAATCTAAAACTATATTATAAAGCAGTGGTCATCAAAACCATTTGGTACTGGCTAAGAAATAGAGCAGTCGATCAGTGGCACAGCATAGGTTATGAGGACAATCTAGGCATTAACCTTAACAATCTAGTGTTCGATAAACCCAAAGACCCCAGCTTTTGGGATAAATACTCTCGATTTGGCAAAAACTGCTGGGAAAATTGGAAACTAGTGTGGAAGAAATTAGGGCTTGACCCATACCTAACACCACATACCAAGATAAAATCTAAATGGGTTCATGATCTAGATACAAAGAGGGACTTTGTAAGCAAGTTAGAGGAACGTAATATAGTTTATCTCTCAGACCTGTGGAGATGGAATAAATTTATGTCCAAAGAAGACCTGGAACTCCTAATTGAACACCAGATGGATAATTTTGATTATATTAAGTTAAAAAGTTTCTGTACAAACAAAACAAATGCAGACAAGATTAGGAGGGAAGCATCAAATTGGGAAATCATCTTTACATTTAATGGTTCTGATAAAGGCCTCATTTCTAAAATATATAGAGAATTGTCTCATATTTATAAAAATTCAAGCCATTCTCCAATCAATAAATGGTCAAAGGATATGAACAGACAGTTTTCAGAGGATGAAATTAAAACCATCTCTAGTCATATGAAAAGTTGCTCCAAATCACTGTTGATCAGAGAAATACAAATTAAGACAGCTCTGAGGTACCACTACACACCTGTCAGATTGGCTAAAATGACAGGAAAAGATAATGATGAATGTTGGAGGGGATGTGGGAAAACTGGAACACTAATACATTGTTGGTGAAACTGTGAATGGATCCAGCCATTCTGGAGAGCAGTTTGGAGCTATGCTCAAAAAGTTGCAAACTCTGCATACCCTTTGACCTAGCAGTGTTTCTACTGGGCCTATATCCCAAAGAGATCTTAGAGGAGGGAAAGGGACCCACGTGGCAAGAATGTTTGTGGCAGCCCTTTTTGTAGTGGCTAGAAACTGGAAACTGAATGGATGCCCATCATTTGGAGAGTGGCTGAATAAATTATGGTATATGAATGTTATGGAATATTATTCCTCTGTAAGAAACGACCAGCAGGACGATTTCAGAGAGGCCTGGAGGGACTTGCATGAACTGATGCTGAGTGAAACGAGCAGAACCAGGAGATGTTCATACACAGCAACAACAGTATTACATGATGATCAATTCTGAGGGACATGGCTCTCTGCAACAAAGAATTGTCTCAAACCAGTTCCAATTGTTCACTGAAGAAAACCATATACACCCAGAGAGAGGGATATGAAATATGGACCACAACGTAACATTTTCATGATCTCTATTGACATTTGCTTGCATTGTGTTGCCTTTCTCTGATTCTTTTTTTTTGTAGATAGGATTTTTTCTTGCATAACTTCTCAAGCATTTCAACATTATTAACATGTAGTGGACTTCCTGCCATCTAGGGGAGGGGAGGGGACTGGGCGTAAAATTTGTAATGGAAAGCTTTGTAAAGATCAACGCTGGGGAACTACCCATACATATGTTATACAAATAAAAAGCTTTAATTTAAAAAAAAGAAATTGCTTTCATTCCCTTTCATTTCTCTCCCATCCTATACATTTTTGCTTTAAGAAAACATTAAAAATGTAGTGTAATCTTTTCACAAAGCAAAGAGGCCATTTTATTATAGGGTATTTTTTCACAGGATAGACAAAAAGGTTGTTTTCCCCTTTTAGAATTTACTTTATTGGGGCAGCTAGGTGCAATGGATGGAGCACCAGCCCTGAAGTCAGGAGGACCTGAGTTCAAATCTGTCTCAGACACTTAACATTCCCTAGCTGTGTGACCCTGGGCAAGTCACTTAACCTCAATTGCCTCAACAAAAAGGAAAAAAAAAGAATTTACTTTATCATAGTGGGGGAAATCTATTCAGTTTCTGGCACCCTGCTCACAATTATAGGAGATCAGTAGGACCTGAGGAGAAGACCCTCTTGGGGAAAACTTGGAGAGAGTAATCTGAAGTTCGAACTGAATCAACACAGAGATATTTAGAGTGTCAAATCCAGAGGTCTGAGATAAAAGGCAGGTAATTTAAGTGGTTTTAGCAGCTTTCCAAAGCTGTTGAGATTAATTAGGAAAGTCAGGTTGAGAGTGCTATTACATAAAATGAGGACCATTGCAGCTTCCTTGGAATTATTCTGTGGCAATTGATGGAACTGACTTTATGTCTTGTTGATTATATCCTTTTGTGTTTCCCTCTGTTGCCTTCTAAGTTGGCCCCACATGGAACAGGACAAATTCTAACTTCCTTCCACCTCAAGAATTACCTTCCTTTAGAATACTGATCATCAGCATCCCTTGAAAATAGTTAAATTCTGAGTTAATGGAGGAGCAGTTCTCCCTCCCCCCCAAAAAATGTACTATCAACACTTGAGTTCAAAAAAAGAAAACCACACAAAGGGTTGAGGGGAGAGAGAATGATAATCTTTTATAGTAATGGCAAACATTTCAGATTCCAGCAAATGAGTTTCAGAGAAATAAAGCAAAGAATTCTACTTTGCTTTGAAAGAATTCAGAGATAGTAAGATTTTACAAAGATCAATCTGTAAACTCTCTGATCTGTCAAATGTAAGTCAATGACAAATTAAGTCTTCTTTGTAAAAATACAATAGTTAATTTGGCATTACTGGGAAGTCAGTCTTCAATAGGGCAACAATCATTTGTAGATGCAGGGGATATAGTAACAGCAATAAAGCAGAAATAATCAGAATACTCATGTGAAATTGACAAATCACTTAAACACTCTGAGCCTTGGTATCTTTAGTGAATTCACTTCTACCACTTAATTTAAGGGTTGCTGTAAGGAAAGTGTTTTGTGAAGTTCTATAAAAAATGAGCCATTACTATTTTTTGTTACTCTCTATATTAATAGTATCTGTGAAAATGTTTCAGTAGTTTTCAAGATTCCACACTAGTGAATTTTCCATTTACCAGAAGATTATTTCTCTAAGCGCATCAACTAGTTTTAACTGTTTTATGCAAATTTCTCCTAAACTTTTTATTCATGACCCTGTCTTCTCAAAGAAAAGACACCAAATCACTTCTAACTATTTTTATTATTCCTAATTATAAATATCAGTTATTGCTTTGTTTTGCTATTAATACCTTCAGAGGATATTTGCTTCCCATATTTGTCATCTTTCAGTTTATCTTCACTCTTCTATCTTCCTTTTATTTGTAAAATAGTTAGATAATAATCAAGATTTATTACAAATCTAAATATTCAAAATTTTCCTAATTTAAATGCAGTGGACCTATGACCAGTTTACCTCAATTTTTTTTTCTACTTTTACCAATAAACTATTTTTGTAGAAGTTTTGTAGAAACTTTTATTTCAGAAAGCATGCTATAGGACTTCCATGGAAACTCTGCGGGGCATTAGGGAGCCTGTATAGACTTATTCTATACATGCTTCATGGAGTGTGACCTCTGCTACACTGATATTTTCTCATTCCTTAATAGTCTGTTCTTTTCCTCTTTGGATAGTCCTTTAGTATAAAGCCCTAATCAAGTGTGCTTTGGGACTGTTTACATTTCTGACATAACAGAATTGCTATATCACTGAATGTTAGGGTTACTAAAGATCCTTAGTATCCACTTCTTCCAAACCATACACAAAAGAAATCCCTGTACTAAGTTACAGTAGCTCATTTCCCCCCCACAACCTTTTCTTCTAAAAGTGCTGCAGGAAATATATTTTCTTGGTAAAAATTCACTTTTTTAATTAAGTTTTTGAGCCTTGGAAAACTTTGCCACAGGGTCAAGAATCCCTGGATATGGGACAGAATCAAATGGAACATGGAAGCAGTTCTTGTCACAATGCAGAATAACAGCTAGCACCTTTTACATATGTTGATCCTTAAACAATCCTGTCTTATCATTATATGGACTGAGGACACTGAATTTAAATGATTTGTCCAGGGCCACAGTGTTAAAAACTGTCTGAATCAGAATTTGAACTCAGGTCTTATTTATTCCAAGTCTAGTACTTCATGTACCATGGCATCTAGCAACCTTTAGCAATCCCTTCCTTTCTATAGTCTTTTAAATCCCTTTCTCTATAGATGGATTCTGAAGCCAGTTTCAGGATTATGAATTAGGATGCCTACTTTAGAAAATGATATGGGAGAAAATGGAAATATTCTGCAAATTTATTGAACACACTGAGATCAGTGTAAGACTTTCTGAGGCTATTGGTCTATATTTGGAAGGCTAAAATGTGAAATAAGTGTCATTTTTTAGCACACATATTCATAAACATATTTCCAGGGTCTCCTTTTTTTCATATGTTATTGACTTCCATTCTTTCAAACCATGGACAGTTTTGATGTTTTAATGTTTGTTCTTTTTATTTATACAGAAGAAACAGAAACTGTGTATAATATTGCACCTCATCCATCACAGACAACTGAATTATTCAGTCAGGTAACATCCACTTTGGATAAATCCCAAGAAGAAGTGTTAACAGAAAATGCTCCTATATTCAAAGAAATCTGGTTTGACTTCGAAGACTTCGGCAGATGCTTCCAGTAAGGATTAAAAAGTTTCCTTCTCCCACATATTTAATATACCAGAATTATAAAATATTCATTTTTCAGTTTTGGATTGAAAAGCTTCCTGATGGAGTATACAATGTGAGAAATCAAGTAGGTTAATGTAATTAGATGATTGGATACCTGGAAGGGAGTAAAATATATGGAAGCTAAACATGCAGGAAAGAGCCAAAGTATAAAGAGCTTTAAGTTCCAAATAAGAATCTTTATTCAATCTTGCAAGATAATAAGGTGTCTTTAAAGTTTATTGAGTAAGAGTAGTTTATGGAGTAGTATTGACATGGACCGACCTGTGCTTTACAAAAATAAATCACATTGGCTATAGAGTAGAATATGGATTGGAGTGGGGAAAGACTTGAGGCAAGGACACCAATTAGAAAACTGAGGTCAGAAAAGAATTTTATCTGCATCATTGAAGCATCCATATGAATTAAATGATAGGTAATCTGGAGTACTGAAATATTACTCATTCATTTTAACTAATAGTGTCTCATTTTGAAATATTGCCCTTAGTGAATTCTAACAAACAAATATTTAAAATCAACTAATTCAAATATTAAATAAATTAAATCATTTGGAATACTAGGCAAAGAAAGAGTCCTACCAGTATTTCTTCACAAAACAAAAATGGTGCTGATATCTAAATTGGGAAGAGCAAAAACAGAGAAAGAAAATTGCAGACAAGTTCATTAATGAGTATAATGCAAAAGTCCTAAATAAGTGCTTGCTTCGGCAGCACATATAATAAAATTGGAATGATACAGAGAAGATTAGCATGGCCCCTGCACAAGGATGACACACAAATTCCTGAAGCGTTCTATATTTTTAAATGGGTTCATGATTTAGATATAAAGAGTGATATTACAAGCAAATTAGAGGAACAAAGGATAGTGTACCTCTCAGACCTGTGGAGGAGGAAGGAATTTGTGTCTAAAGAAGAATGGGAACTCTTAATTGAACACCAGATAGATAATTTTGATTATATTAAGTTAATAAGTTTTTGTACAAGCAAAACTAATGCAGACAAGATTAGGAGGGAAGCAATAAATTGGGAAATAATGTTTACATTTAAGAGCTCTGATAAAGGCCTCATTTCTAAAATAGAGAATTGTTTCATATTTATAAGAATTCAAGCCACTCTCCAATTGATAAATGGTCAAAGGATATAAATAGACAATTTTCAGATGATGAAATTAAAACTATTTGTAGTCATATGAAAAGGTGCTCCAAATCACCATTGATCAGAGAAATGCAAATTAAGACAACTCTGCAATACCACTACACACCTGTCAGATTGGCTAAGATGACAGGAAAGGATAATGACGAATGTTGGAGGGTATGTGGGAAAACTGGACACTGATGCATTGTTGGTGGAACTGTGAATGGATCCAACCATTCTGGAGAGCAATTTGGAACTATGCTCAAAAAGTTATCAAACTGTGCATACCCTTTGACCCAGCAGTGTTTCTATTGGGCTTATATCCCAAAGAGATTTTAAAAGAGAGAAGAGGACCCATATGTGCAAGAATGTTTGTGGCAGCCCTTTTTGTAGTGTCTAGAAACTGGAAACTGAAAGGATGCCCATCAATTGGAGAGTGGCTGAATAAAGTATGGTATATGAATGTTATGGAATATTATTGTTCTGTAAGAAACGACCAACAAGATGATTTCAGAGAGGCCTGGAGAGACTTGCATGAGCTAATGATGAGTGAAATGAGCAAAACCAGATCATTGTACACAGCAATAAGACTATACTATAATCAATTCTGATGGACGTGGTTCTCTTCAACAATGAGATGTTTCTTTTTTATTATTAAAACTTTTTATTTGCAAAACATATGTATGGGTAATTCTTCAACATTAACCCTTACAAAGCTTTCTGTTACAAACTTTTCCCCCCTAGTCCCCTGCCCTCCCCTAGATGGCAGGATACCCACTACATGTTAATTATGTTAAAATACTTGACAAATCAAATATATGTATACATATTTCCACACATCATTTTTGTGCAAGAAAAATCATATCTACAAGAAAGAAAAAGAGAAAGGAAACACAATGCAAGCAAACATCAATAGAGACCATAAAAATGTTATGTTGTGGTCCACATTTCACATCCCTCTCTCTGGATGTATGTGTTTTTCTTCACTGAACAATTGGAAGTGGTTTGAAACATTTGATTGTTGAAGAGAGCCATGTCCATCAGAATTGATCGTCATATAGTATTGTTGTTGTCGTGTACATGGATCTCCTGGTTCTGCTCATTTCACTCAGCATCAGTCCATGCAAGTCTCTCCAGGCCTCTCTGAAATCGTCCTGCTGGTCGTTTCTCACAGAACAATAATATTCCATAACATTCATATACCATAATTTATTCAGCCACTCTCCAATTGATGGGTATCCATTCAGTTTCCAGTTTCTAGCCACTACAAAAAGGGCTCCCACAAACATTCTTGCACATGTGGGGCCCTTTCCTTCCTTTATGATTTCTTTGGGATATAAGCCCAATAGAAATGCTGCTGGGTCAAAAGGTATGCACAGTTTGAAAACTTTTTGAGCATAGTTCCAAATTGCTCTCCAGAATGGCTGGATCTGTTCACAGTTCCACCAAAAATGTATTAGTGTCCCAGCTTTCCCACATCCCCTCCAACATTCATCATTAACTTTTCCTGTCATTTTAGCCAATCTGACAGGTGTGTAGTGGTACCTCAGAGTTGTCTTAATTTGTATTTCTCTCATCAATAGTCATTTGGAGCACCTTTTCATATGACTACAAATAGTTTTAATTTCATCATCTGAAAATTGTCTCTTTATATCCTTTGACCATTTATTGACTGGAGAATGGCTTGAATTCTTATAAATATGAGACAATTCTCTATATATTTTAGAAATGAGGCCTTTATAAGAACCCTTAAATGTAAAGATGATTTCCCAATTTATTGCTTAAATGTTTCAAACAAGTTCCAGCTGTTCAATGATGAAGAAAGCCATATATATCCAGGGAGAGGCCTGTGGGATTTGAGTCTGGACCATAACATAGCATTTTCACACTCTCTATTGATGTTTGCTTACATTATGTTTTCCTTCTCTGTTTTTTTTTTCCTGTACAGCAAGATAACTGTATAAATATATATAAAAATATTCGATCTGTCAAATATTTTAACATAATTAACATGTATTAGACTCCTACCATCTAGGAGAGGGGGTGGGAGATAGGAGGGAAACATTTGTAGCAGAAAGCTTTGCAATGGTCAATGTTGAAATATTACCCATGCATATGTTTTGCAAATAAAAAGCTTTAATAAAATAAGTACTAAATAAAATACTAAATAGAGACTACAATATATCACAAAAATTATACATTGTAACCAAGTAGGATTTTTTTTTACCAGGAATACAGGGATGGTTTAATATAAGCAAACTTATCAATACAAAAGTAACAAAAATCATATAATTATGCCTATCGATGCAGAAAAAGTTGACAAAATACAACACTTATTCCTATTAAAATGCTTAAAAGCTTAGGTATAATTGGATCTTTCCTTAAAAATTATAAGCATATTCTTAAAACTATCAGCAAACATTATTTTTTCCCCAGTAAGATCAGGAATGAAACAAGGATATTCACCATCACTAATATTATTTAATATTGTATCAGAAATGCTAGCAATATCAATAAAAGAAAAGAAATTGAAGGAATCAGAATAGTGAGGAAATAAAACTTTTTGAATATGATGAATATTTATATATATATGGAAAATAATAGAGATTCATCTAAAAGCTAATTGAAACAGTAATTTTAGCAAAGTAGTAGAATATAAAATAAACATATAAATCATCAGCATTTCTGTATACCATCAGTAAATTCCTACAAAAAAGATAGAGATACTCCAGGAACCACATGAGCATAATTATATAACACTTTTTATACAAATAGAGTCAGATTTAAATAATTGGGGTAATATTAATTGTTCATGAATGGTCAGAGCCAATATAATAACACAGCTTTTCCGATAAATGTCTTATTTCTCAAATAGTTAAAAAACTTTGTCAAATTTATAAGAATGAGTCATCTCCTAATTGATGAATAATCAAAGAATATGAATAGTTCAGTGAAGAAATCAAAGCTATATATAGTGATATTTAAAAATGTCTTTATCATTTATTAGGTAAATGCAAATTAAAAACACTTTGAGGTATTGTATATCTATCAGGATGACTAAAATGATAGAAGGAGAAAATAGCAAATGTTGTAGGAGATGTAGAGAAATTGGGACACTAGTTAACTGTTGGTGAAACTGTGCACTGATCCAACCATTTTGGACAATAATTCTGTAATTATGAACCAAGATTTATTAAACTCTGTATACCTTTTTAGTCAGCAATATTATTATTAGGTCTGTTTCCCAAGATGATCAGGGAAAAAGGAAAAGAACATATATGTTCTAAAATATTTATAGCTACTATCTTAGTGGTGGCAAAGAACTGGAAATTGAAGGAATGGCCATCAATTGGACAATGGCTAAACAAGTTATGGTATATGGTTATGACAGAATATTCTGTGCTGTAAGAATAACGAGTTTTTTAGAAAAAAAAACAGTAAAAAACTTGCATGAAATAATGGAGTGAAATAAGCAGAACCAAGAAAATGTTTTATACAATAACAGCAATATAGTTCAAAGAATAACTGTAGATGTTATTGAATATTATAAATTTTCAAATAAACTACAAAGGACCTATTAGGGAAGATGCTATCCATCTCCAGAGAAAGAACTGATAAAGTATGTATAATGTGATTTTATACATACACATATATATACACATACATATCCACAAATGTGTGTGTATATATTATCTATGAACATGTATGTATACACACATATACATAAATGCACATGAGTGTAAGGGTTGTATGTGTGTGAGAAGTCCTCTTGTAATATAGAATGCAGAGAGAGGAGGAAGACATTTCAGGTCTTAAAATTTTAAAATGTAACCAAAAATAAACAAAATTAATTTTAAAAAAAGGTAACATTTCCCTTAGGTTTATATCAATACGACAATGAACAATTTGCAAAGGGAAGAAAAACAATTGAGTTTTACCGAGTATTCGATTGTTCAAAACATTATTAGTTGGCTGAAACAAACTGTTTTTGTTTTTTTGTTTTTTGTTTTTTTCTAACACAATCATTTCTGCCTAGGTTCTCCCATGACTACTGAATCAATTTGCTCTCCCCCCTCCCCAGATTTTCAATATATTAATTCATTCAGGCTGATTAAAAACCCACTGTAATTTGTTACCTAAAGTGATATTTGCATATTTGAATGGAATTAACTAAGAACTATTTGTCTTTTCAGGAATATATATGTTTTCCATAAACCAAATTCTTACATCTATAGCTATCAGAAGTCAGACTTTAAGGTGAGTGGATTATTAATCTTTTTTTTCCTTTTTTTTAAAGAATTAAATCATGTTAAGTGTATGAAACCTTTAACTTTATCAAACATTAATTTGTGATCACACTTATATATGGACTTTATTAATATTATAGGCTACGGTTTGTGATCAGTGATTTTTATTTAAACTTCTACAACTTTTATCAACTTTGCTATTCTTAATCTATGTGAACAGGCACTCCTATATCTGCCTGGCCACTACTTTGATATTCCCAATATGTGTGGACAAATGGGTTAATAAATAAATTGCATTGTCATATGCAAATCATACGTAATAGACTTTGATTTCAAGGGATAATTACAGACATTTTGTCTCCCAAGCATCTTTCAGGTCTCTTATTTTCTTTGTTCTTGTTATTTCTGCCCATATTTAAGGGTAGGAGGTATTTGGGTTCAGAAGTGTTCAGAAGATTCATTGAAGGGCAACAATTGCACATAATCGAATTTCACCTTGTGATTAACTACAAGCTAGTTTTGTCTTTTACAGGCCAGCAATCACTTTTAAAGCACTGAACACCCATAGTTTTCAACTAAGTCTCTAGTACAGGGTTGAGTGGTCCTTAAGATTGTCCTGAATATCAGAAACTATACTTTGATTTCTTGTGGACTCCACACTACTCTGTGGACACTCTTTGGATTTTTTATCAGACAAAGGTCAATCCTGAAAGTTCAGTGGGTCCTGGAAAGCAATCCATAAAAGGCTAATGCTGAGCTCCTTTATGAACTCAAGATCCTCTAATTATAATCAGAATCCCCGGGCCTTTTCTTGTGCTCCTAGCTAGCCAAGTGCAATTACTATTATCCCAAGTAATACCAGTTTGTTGGTTCAGTAAGTCCCAGGACTGTAGGACAGAGGCTATAACTTTGTTCTCAGTGTGACTTTAAATTGACCACCAGGAAGACTTTTTGACCGAGTCCTGAAAGGAAACCAAAGAGATAGTAATCTATTACTAATGCTGCTCACTTTGCCCCCTATCATCACTTATATCCTAAGCAGGAAGCAACTAAATGCTTATGAAGAGAAATCTAATTCATTTGTCATAGCTTTGCTAAAGTGTTTTGTTGGAGGATTGATTTAATCTATATAATACTTAATACTTTAGGATCAACTGAAGGAATCACTTCTGATTAGATTACCTTCCCAGTTACGGTACAAACACTTGCTTCTTGGAATAAGGCAGGTTCTCTAATCCCCTCAGATTCTGGGCCAGGTGTATTCTAGGGATAGATATGGATAGACATCCAGTTTATACATATAAGCTACACTAAATTTTGTATCCACCAAAAGAACAAGACTAGATAAAGTATCCAGATAAGGAGATTGTCTAGAATTGGGTCTAAGTATAACAGAGATGACCAAAATAAATCTCAAGTGATAATCTTGGAGGGAAATTCAGCAGTGGGAGTGTAACCTGATTGCATTAAAGAGAATAACCTGACTCAGTGATACATTAGAGAATGTTTAACAAATGGCTCCTTAAAAATATGTGACACAATAAACTTTGAAGGGTTATCTTCTTTATTGAAATTGTTCCTATCATTTTCTTAAGTCTAAACAATCAACAAAACAATAAATCAAGTCCTGAATTGTAGTCTTTGTAGATTTTAGAGGTGTAAATAGTCACAATGAAGATTTAACATTAGGCATGTTGGAGCTGGCTCCAGCATACTTCTTTACTCTTACTTCTCGGGGTTCTTTTAGAACCCTGAAAGGGAAACATTATTCAACTACAACAAAAGTTACTTTATTCATCTGCAGTAGTCTGTAAAACATTAGATATGAAGGGATGCTGGCTGGATAGTACCTTTTCTCAAAAGTAGTTTTAGTTTTTCAATGGAGCTCACATAGGACCCCCCTGAAAATATGAGAATTAGTTAATGATGATGATTTTATATAATACTTGAAGGTTTAAAAATGCTTTGCTATTAATTCCTTAAAATAATGCAAGTATTATTGTTATCATTTTATTTTTCTTGCAAATAGGAAGGATATGTGTCTTTGTCAGGCTAGTGGACTCCCTTTGCCAACACAAATCACAACTCTTTATTAATATGGATTTAGTAGACAAGATTATAGATTTTGCCTGAAGTACTGAGGATTAAATGAATTTATCAGAATCCTGCAATTATTTTCAGAGGAAGAATTTGAACACAGATCTTTCTTTTTACCTTGCTATCTCTATAGTGCCATTCTAGTTTTAGAAAGCTGATAATCCAAGAGGTCAAAGGACTTGTCCATAGTCACTGAACCAGACTAAGTTGAGATAGTCCTTATCTTCTACTTTTACTGCTATCTTTCTGAAGTTACAGATTGCTTGTGGGGAGAAATAGGAAAATTCATAGAAACTGAAATAGTAAAATTAATAGAAAAGTTAAGCAGAACTAGAAAAACTGTACACAATAACTACAATTATGTAAGTGGAAAGAATAAAATGAAACTGAATGATATGTATTTATAATGAGCAAACTTAATTGACTCCAGGAGAAATGAGAAAAAGTATCTCCCTTTTTTCATTGAACAAATTGGAATCTATATTATAGAAGAGCTTGGGGATTGGTTAGTTTTGTTAAACTATTTCTTTAAACCTCTGTCACAAAGAAGGCTTGCTGAAGGGGTGGAGACAAAATATACTTGGAATTTTCCTTCTGCTTTCATGTTAAATTACTTCCTACTAATGAGGAAATTATATAGAAAACTTTAAGAAATATAAGGCCCATTATATTTACTTGACAAATATGCCTTATTGCTATGATAAAGACTTGAAATGAAACATTGAAAAGGTCTAATTATAACATTATTAGTCCTGCATTACATATTATTTGTCCCTGTTCTTTCAGTACACAGATGACCGAGTGTTATATTATTTATTTGTGGATAGTCTGAAACCTATTGAACTTCTCGTTTGCTTTTCTGCATTGGTACGCTGGGGAGAATCTGGAGGTAAGAAATCTATGAAGAAAATAAGTACAATTTTTGTTGTGAGACTAGGGGAGAGCAATTTATACTTACTTATTGACTTTATTTTCTCATCTCTTCAACTCCTTGTAATCTGACTGCCAATCCCAATACCTGAATAATTCTCTTACAGGAAATCAATGATCAATTGCTAAATTGATGCCCTATTTTTAGTTCTTTTCCTTCTTGACATTTCTACAGTATTTAATATTGTAGTCCCCTTTGTTACTTTCCTTAAAATTAGCTTACATGCTAGAGCTTTTCCTTGATTCTTCTATGTCTGATTATTATTTCTCTATCTCTTTAGTTGGTTCATCATGCTTTTCCATTAATGTGGCTATCTCCTCCCCTAGATCAGTATTTCCTCTCTTATTCCTATCTATGGCTTAAATTATGATTTTTGTGCAGTTAATTCCCCCAGATTTTTTTGAATTCCAGTCCTACATTCCTAACTGACTACTAGATATCTCTACATGATTATCTGGCCTAGATCTCAAAATAAACATGTCCATATTGACCTTAGATACCTGTAATTCTCAATTTATCTTAACTTCCCTCTTTTTGTTGATGTGACCATCATCTTTCCAGTTATTCAGGCTCATAATAAAACAAATTTATATCTTCCTTTTACCCATAACATCTTTTGATCCATCTCTTTTTCGCCTTTTATATTTTTACTCTTATAAGATTCCTTCACATATTTTTTCTGAAATTATTGGCTCTTACCCTGTGTCAGTGTGCCCTAGGTCTTTGTCTTGAGTCTTCTCCTCTCCCCTCTCTTTCCCTTCTCCTTTTTTTTCCTTCTCCTCCCCTCCCCTCTTTTCTCTTCACCTTCTCTCAATGAGCTTTCTTAGTTGTCAGGATCTAATTTTTTTATTTTATATAGATTCTTCATTTTTCAGTTCTCACCTCTCTTCAGAGTTCCAGTCCTATATCACCAAATACCTTCAGAATATTTCTATCTAGATATACTGTTAACATCTCAAAATTAATGTCTAAATCTAATCTGATTATCTCTCTTCATCTCTGTCCCCAAATATGATCATCTTCCAAACTTCTCTGGTTTTTTAAAAAAATATTTATTAATTTATCTGTTTATTTTTAACATTCATTTAGAAATTTTTGAGATCCAAATACTATCCTTCCCTCTATTTTCTCCTTCACAATTGGGGGACACAAGTGATATGAAACACCCATTTACCCATTACACATAGAAAATCATGCAAAATACATTTCTATTTTTTAAAAAGCAAGAAAAATTAAATTAATAAATGTGTCATTCTGCACTCAGAGTTCATTTCTTCTCGCTCTAAATGTGGATAGCCTTTTTTGTCACAGGTCTTTTGGAACTGTCTTAAATCATTCTCTTGATCGAGTAGTCTCAGTTGATTATTGTACAGTTGATATTGTTGTTACTATGTACAATGTTTACCTGGTTCTGCTCACTTTACTTTGTTTCCCTTCATATAGGTCTTCTCAAGTTTTTCTAAAACCATCTTGGTTTTCATTTTTTGTAACACAATAATATGCTATCATAATCATACACTACAATTTGTTCAACCATTTCTCAACTGATGGGCATCCCCATAATTTTCAGTTCTTTGTTCCAATTTCTATTAATGTGATACCACTATACCCTGGTTGAACATTAGTAATCCATTCTCTTTCCTGTTCTTCACTTGTATATCCAATCAGTCAGTAAATCTTGCTACTTTATCTCTTTATAGTTTTTCTTGCATATATTTCTTTCTCTTCATTCAGAGTCAACACCTTTGTTCATGCTTTCTTTGTTTTTCACCTCTACTGTTGAAATAATCTCTTAGTCATTCTCCCCGATTTTTTCTCTCTTCTCCAAAGCATTATTCCACAGGGTTGTCAAAATTATTTTATATGGCACAGACCATACTACTCCCTTACTCAAGGAGCTTCATGGATTCCTTTCTGATTATAGGCTGTAAATTGCTCTTCCTGACATTTAAAGATCTGTATAGCATAGGGTCAAGTCTCTAGGAATTTCATTCCTTTTTTTTCTTAAACTCTTTAGACAGATTGCACTCCTTACAATCTAGTTCAAAGAAAATAATATAGGTAAATCTTAAAAGTATTATATAAATGCTGTGTCATCATCATCATCATCTTTTTCTTCATCATCATCAGCAGCAGCAGCAGCAGCAAGAAAACACTCTTCTTATCTCTTCCTTTTACAATTCTCATCTTCAAAATTCAGATTATATCCTAAACAAAGCTGTTCCCATGCCCCCAGTAATTAGTGTACTCTTTCCTCAAATTACTTTATGCTTATTTATCTGTTGACAAATTATATTATCTAGTAATACATCAAAATTTTAAAGTCAGTTTTGTTTTCCTTTGTTTTATCTTTGTTTTCCTACCCAGGAACCAACACCACAGTACTTTGCCTATAATAGATGCTTAATAAATCTTAAATTTAATCAAATTGACCACAAGGGTACCCCATGGGTTGATGATCAAACTTCATGCTTAAAAGGCATTGGCAACCCATTGTTAACTCGATTTTCTTTCCTTTTTTAATTTAAGCCTTACAGAAAGACAGTCCTATCATAGAACCAGGACTACTTACTGCAGAAACGGTTTCTTGGAAATCTCTGACTCAGCGGAATCTTGTACTAAAAATACATACATACGCTGCTAAAGCTTCAATGATTCGCCTTCCTGTTGGGTGTGTAATTGCTTTAGCTTCCCTATTAGAAGAATCTCCTGAAACCCCAAATAACTAATAGTATTGTCAAAGACCAAGTTGTCAAAATCAGCATTTGGTTGCCTGAAATTGCCTCATTCATATTAAAATATAATTAGGAAATGTTTAACAAATAAAATTATAATATAGAAAATGTTAATTCATAGTTCTCTAATCAATATGCTGCCTGAAAGAATCTGTTTCTATTTGAGTTTGATACCATTAATCTAAGAATTCCTCCACAATTTGTTAAATCACTAATTGTATAATTTTAATTTAAAGTAACTTTTACTTATAGAAAAGAAATTTATCAAATATGGCTGATTTGAAAAATTTTCTCAAATTTGCCAATTTAGGTATTTTTCTAGTAGCAATTCATCACATATAATGTATAGGAAATACCTATTTGGTCAAATTTTTATTAGGTCAAATATAATATATCATGTTTTTGATGAATCCAAATTGCAATCTTGTTCTTAAAGGAATTTAGTTAGCTTTATATAATCATTGACATCCCATCCTACCTCCACACCTTCAAAGGTATGGTTAAGTATTGTCCTGTTCTTCTGATTATTTCAGAAGCCAAAAAATAAATTATGAAATATGAAAATTTTCATATGGTACCTAGGCATATTTCATAATTAGGATATTTTGTGGGTCTACTCTTAGAATGGGAATTCCTTGAGGTCAGGGAACATGATTTTGCCTTTTGTTGTATTCAAATAACTTAAAACAATGCTTGGAATGTGGTAAATGATTAATGATACTTGTTGGCTGGTTAAAATTGAAGTCTCTAATCTTGAATACTCAGCCAGAGAAGCAATTATTTTAAAGCAAAGATGATGCTAATAATGGCATAATAATATGACATAATAAATGCAGCAAGAAGTTGTTTTCCTCATTAGCCTTTCCTGTGCTTACATATTATTTAAAAGGAAGCATCAACACCCAGAGGGAACATACCTGGAGAGGTACATATATAAGGAAATTGTGTGGCCAACATACTTACTTGGAAGGATAACTCAAGACTTTGATCTCTGGAGACACTAATGTTTTCTAGTGATATCATCTTGTTTCTTCTGTCAGGCCTCCTTCATGCTGTTCTTGTAGCATTTCCAAGACACATAATCTCTGTATTTAGATGCTTAGCTCTAGTTTGTCCCTGCTTCCAGCTGAAGGCAAAGTCTTGAAAAATGGCTGATGGCATTTTTTTAAGCAAAAAATCTCTCTATATATACTTTTCTCCATTTTTTAGAAAAGGCAGAAAAACTCTGAACTAGACAAAAGCATTTTATGTCTTGTTAACCTTAGAAATATTGCCTTTTGTACTTACTCATCTCCTTAAACAAGAGTTCCTAATCTGGCATCCATGAATTCTAAAACTGTGCTGCAGAGAAGCAGTCCTGAGCAAGAAGGAACCAGCATACCAGATGAGTGCAGAAGCAGTGGGGCACTTGCAGGAGGGCAGAGTTTTTTGGTTTGGGATTCCAGGTCAGAGGGCAAAACTGAAGTGAAACCAGAGACACAATCCACCCCAAACTTCCAGGATTAGAGGAGCTTACACTAATAGTTCTCATTTTAAAAAATTAACAGGTAATCCAACCACAGAAACTTAATATGGGGATATGGAAGACTAGGGTTCATCTTCAGAGGAAAATGAAGTATAAAAAAAAGCCTCTTCTACCCCAAAAAGTAATGTTAAATGGCTACCTGCCCAGAAAGAATTTATAAAACTACTCAAAAAAGACTTCAAAAACCAAATGAGAGAGACTGAGGAAAAACTTTAAAAAAACTATCCAAGAAAACCAAGATTATGAAAAAAAAAGTTAACCAACTAGAAAAGGAGATATAGTGTCTTAACGAAGAAAACAATTCTTTGAAAATTTGAATGGAGCAAGGGGAAGTCAGTGAAGTTATAAAAGACCAAGAAAAAACAAAAAACATAAATAATGAAAAAAATAGAAGAGAATGTAAAAATCTGGAAATCAGATCAAGAAGAGAAAATAATTAGACAACTTGTGACCAAAAAAAAGAACCTTGACACAATAATGTAAGAAATATTCAAAGAAAATTGTCCTGGAGTGTTAGAACACAAGGGGAAAGTAGAAATAGAAAAAATCCAGCTATCACCACCTCAAAGAACTCCTATGTGGAAAACACATAGGAGTATTTTTACCAAATTTCAAAAACCCAAGATCAAAGAGAAAATTCTACAAGAAACAAACAACAACAAAAACAATTCAAATATGCAAATTAGAATTGTACAGGCTTAATCAGCAGCTGTAATAAAAAGTGCAGGTCCAGGAATAGTATAAATTGACCAAAAAAAAAAAAAAACTAGGTCTAGAGTGAAAAATACATCATCCAGCAAAACTAACCGTAATATTGAATGAAAAGAAATGGGCATTCAGTGAACTTGCAGATTTTCAGGACTTCGTCTCAACCAAACCCAGGTTAGTAGAAAATTTAATCAGAGCCAACATCAAAAATTAATTTTAAGGGACTCAAGGGCAAATTGTTTTTTTTACATATAAATGTATATCATATATTTTAAGATCAACATCAGTAATTGGGCAGCCCCCCAAAAAAAGATTGGAGCAGAACTGAGTATGATTTGATTCAATGAAGCAAAACTGTCTAGGAAAAGGTAAAAGTAGTAATTATATCATATGAATGAGATACAAAGGAAGAACTGACACAAGAGGCATTTGAGGGGGGAGGAGGGCTGGTAGTTCTGAAAACCTTATATCAGGAGTGGGTTAAATAGGGAACAATGTATATATATTTACATGTGTATACATATATATGTATATATGTGTGTATGTGTATCATACACACACACACACACACACACACACCATGAAGGGTAGTATATAAAGAAATAAGGGGGGAAAGAATAAGATAAAGGTGTAGAAAGGTATATAGATTTATAGATTTTTGGTAGTGGGACAAGGTGTGTAGATTAATGTGAAGGGTATAAAAAGAAAAGCTGGAGAGAGAAGATAAGAAAGGGATCTGTGGGTGGGAGGAAGTTAAATAATAGCAAGATAAGTAGAATTAAAGTAGAAGAGTTAGCAGGGATGGGAAATGAGATATACAGAAGCCCTATAACAAGGATCAGATCATTAGGAAAAAATTAGGGCTAGTAATCATTGATCTCAGACAAAATCGAACTTAAAATTTCAATCAAGAGAGAAATCTATATTACATATCAGCCATATTAATATTGTTTTAATTGCATGTATTTATATATAAATATACCCATGTTTAACTGTAGCTTGCCTTGGGGAGGTGGAGGGATGGATTGGTAAAAAAAATGAATAAAGTAAAAAGTCCACATTTGGAGAACAAAGAATAATGTACAATGAAGTAAAGATGGACAGTATTGAATATATAATCTCTTCTTATTATATATGCTTTCTTGAAATGGAAATTTATGGCTATATATTTTGAATCTGTCCTGATGTTCTGCTGGGCACATGGCAATGTTTTGTTTTGTTTTTCTTTTCTGTTTTTCTTTATCTATTTTTTTTTGTTTGCATTTAATTTTAGATTTATTTATTTATTTATTTTTTAACTGTAGAATTGGTATGATCTGGATTCAGTTTCTGTGGTCCTGGTCAGTTGTAAAGTTTTCTTATTTATCCCTTTGATCTTTATTATCAGAAAATTATATTCCTATCTGCTTAGATTGGTTATTGGACTAAGGAGTCCAATAGACTTAAAGGGACACAAAGTTGTCCTCTAAATTTGCTTCCTAAAATTAACACTGATGTCTATCTACTTTAAAGAGAATATTTAGTTATCCTAATTCTCTTTTTTTTTAGGCGGCATATGTTAATCTTTACTGCACATTCCCCAGTAGGACATCATATTCACCTGTGTAGCATGGTATCCTTTATCTTTGGAGAAGAAGATGTTGTTATGCCTCATTTTGAGAAGGTACATATTATAACAATTGCTTAAGCTACTGGAAACTTCCAGTTACTTTTTGTGTTTAGAAACTGGAACCTTATGAATAAATACAGAGTTGATCCAGAAAGAAAAAAAAATAGCTGTGTTCTGAACTCCTTGAGAAATGAAACTTTTTTGGTCTTCTTTTTATCTTTAATGCTTGTTGATGGACTAAAATGTCTTCAATTTGTTGAGATAAAATTTAAAATATAATTTTTATACTGGGGACTCCTAAATTACCATATAAACAAGTAAAAGGTATTAATTCTTTTATAATTTAAATTTCATGAGTTTTAAAACAAGTTCATAATTTGTTGCATTAAATTATCATTGTACAGCAAATTATGAACAAGGCGTTTTGCTAGTCTTAAGAATAAAGACAAAAATCAAATGATTCTTGCTCTCAAAGAACTTACCTTTTACTAGAATATTAAAATAAATCCAACTCAAGCTAATAGATGTAAAGTTTTAATCCATGCTTGTATTAACATTCAAAAAGGTAACAAGATTAAATAGCATCCAGATGTACCATAATTCAAGAAGCCTCCAAAAGCATTTGTGGAAGTTTTATATGAGATAAAATCTAGTATCTAATCCTTCAACTTCAACAAATGATTCATTTTTTCCCCAAATTTAACAAAACCCACAACTTGTCAACTCAACTCCTTATTGACACAGTTTTTTCTCCTCCATAACTTTATCTCTTTTTTAATATTTGTAAAATTGAAATTAATAGGTTTATCCTTCAAAGACTCTAAAGGATTAATTCATGATTAAAATTAATTTAAATTATGTTGACTTAATTTAAAAAATTACATGGTTGCAAATTTTATCAAAAACTATTTTTTAACTTAGCATTGAATTTGTGCTTTTAAACAGTCTATAATACTGGAGCTCCTCAATTTTGCAGTGTTAGAATATAATGTATTTTTGTCATTAAATTATTCATATCTTTGCCAGCTATGTTATATTTATCTATTATTTATTTATATAATATTAAACATTACATATAACACAATTATATACATGAAATTTATGTAATACAATATAAATTATATAATATCATTATATTGCTTATTATTATTTATTTACTTATTCAGTTAGCACATCTCCTTCCACTTTAGGTTTACATTTTTTTGTCGTTCATACTATAGTGAAAAATATGTAAACATAATTGAAACAGAGAACTATTTGAAAAATGAATTCTTTTAGGGTGTGAATGATCACCTCCTAATTTATGTTTCACCATACTCTATTTTCATTAATCAGATTTTCATAGATTTGGATAAGGCAAGCAAAAAAAAAAGAGAAATGTATAGGTTTTTCAATATTTTGCATGTTACTATAATTTATATTTTATTTGTGTCATCTCAATGAAAAGGAGCAAAGAAATTAATTTCCCTTCTTTTGAATCTATGAATCTATCATTAAGTAAATAATCAAGTAATTTAGCAATGGCATATTAGTAAAATATGACAGCCAATATGGTGTAGTGA
This sequence comes from Myrmecobius fasciatus, assembly GCA_023553655.1. Classification (NCBI taxonomy): domain Eukaryota; kingdom Metazoa; phylum Chordata; class Mammalia; order Dasyuromorphia; family Myrmecobiidae; genus Myrmecobius; species Myrmecobius fasciatus. Next base: position 54,256 of record JAJPUD010009320.1, on the reverse strand, counting down.
ATAGAGAACTGCCCCTCACAGTCAGAAAGAACTCAGGATAAATCTCTATTCTGATACATATTGACCCTATGACTCTGGCTAAGTCAAATTTCACTTCTTAAACAGCTCTATAAGCCTTTGGTGAAATTTATCAACATATGAATGAAATCCTACATTCAGTTTAAAAAATAGAGTAGTAGAAATAAAATGGCTGCACTACATATAAGACTTTTTAGTAAATTCTGGTAGTTATAACTGTCTATTTTATATCTCCACAGGAAAGCCTACGGTTTGTAGAACATGCTGTGACAATCTTAAAAGTTACTGGATCTGTTATGAATAATTTCAGAGATAAGGAAAAACTTGTTATTGCTTTGAAAAAGTTACAGATGATTCACTATCCTCCAAGCATTAATAATAAGGAGCTATCAGAACAACACTTCAAGGTAAATGAGTTCATATATTTTGTTTCTGAAAAGATATCAAAAACCAGATTTTGGTTATGTTGCACTTTGTAATTATTTTTTTCTTATTATTAAGTTTTTGGTATGCTATGAAAGGTATCATCTCCTAATTCACCATATCACTTAACCTCTCTTGTATTTTCTATGTACTGGAAACTCTCTAACTTATGAATGACCTTCTTAAAATGTGAAAATTAGAAATCAAAGACTATCTTTGAAAAATTTGACAAATGAAAAATCCTGACCAAGGATGACTATAGAAGGATTCCTATCTGCCTTTTCCCAGATCTTGCGTTTCTCAATGAAATCTAAGTTTACATGAGTTTTTTGTTTTGTTTTGTTTTGTTTTCTATTTTACTCTCTGTGCACATTGAACTTCTTTTTGGTCCTTCATCTACCATCCTTTATTTGTGAAGTAGATTTTTTTTTAACACAAATAAGACAACTTGTACTGTATTATTAAATCTCACTTAATAATAATAATAATACCTTTTATATGATGTTTACTATGTACTAGCTGCTGAACTAAGTGCTTTATAATTATTATCATATTTGATTCTCATAACAACCTTGGAAGGTAGTTATTACCTCAATTTTAAAGATGAAAAAAACTGAAGTAGACAGAGGTTATCTAACTTACCCAGGATCACATAGCAAGTATATATCTGAAGTGATTTGAACTCAGATATTTATTCTAAGCTCCATGTTCTATTCTGCACTAATTAGCTGCTCCCTTATTAGATTCAACCAGATTTTCTAATAGCTTAAATTCTTTATGGATACTGACCCTGTTGTCCAACATGCTAGCTGCTCCTCCTAGTAGCAAATTTAACAAGCATTCTTCTGTCCCCATATTTAAGACACATTAAAAATATTACACAGCACAGAATCAAGTGTAGAACCCTTTAGTGCACCAAGCTGATACTGAACCATCAATAATTCTCTTTGGCTTTGACTGTATAACTATTTCTAAATTCACCTAATTATAGCATTGTTTAGCCCACATCTCTTTGTCTTTTCAATTGAGAATGGCATGAGGGACTCATCTATTGCTAAGTTAGCAATAATCAAAAAATTACTGAAGCATGACCTGTACTTTATCGAGCAATGCTTACCAACATTTTTTTTTATCATTGTTTCTTTTTTTTCAATATTCATTAGCCATCATTTTTATAAATTATTATTATGGAATTTTGTAAAGAATGAAAGTCAAGCTCACTGGTCAATAGTTTACTCTTTTCTCTTTTAGGAAAATTATTCTCCAGTTTTGTGATACTTCTCTTTGATGAGATTAAAGATAATAACATACACTTTTTTCATTTCCTGGAGAGACAGCATAGCTTAACTGTTATATAAATGTTGTAATTATTTCTTAGTACTCTATCTTACAGACAGTCAGGTAGTATAGTGAATAGAAAGCCAGGACTAAAGACAAGAAGACTCATTTTCTTGAGTTCAAATCTGGCTTTAGACATATATTATCTGTGTGACCTTGGATAAGTCACTTAATCCTATTTACCTCAGTTCTCTCATGTATAAAATGAACTGGGGAAGGAAATGACAAACTACTCTAGTATCTTTGCCAAGAAAACTCCAAATGGAGTCACAAAGAGTTATACATGACTGAAATAAATGAACAATATCATCAACTCTGTTCCATAATTATAGAGGCATTTTTCTCCCTTTCTTTTTCTTTTCAGCTTAAAATACTTTTGATTAGATTTAGTTTTATAAGATTCCTTGTAAATGCAGTCTTATCAGCTCTTATTAGTTATATTTTATCCCTGCCTAGTGGTTTACATTCTTAATTTTCCCCTGAGGCAATTGGGGTTAAGTGACTTGCCCAGGGTCACACAGTTAGGAAGTGTTAAGTATCTGAGATCAAATTTGAACTGAGATTCTCCTGACTTCAGGGCTGGTGCTTTATCCACTGCACCACCTAGCTGCCCCTTCATTCTTAAATTTTAAGCCATATTCCATAAATCCAAATCTGATTTACTAAATCATTCATTTAAAAATCCCTCTTGAGTTCTTGCTATGTGTAAAACACTGGGATGGTGTGGTAAATATACAAAGATAGATTCAAAAGCCTGAAAACAGAAAAGATTAATTATGACATACACAGATATGTTGAATATGTAATATTAATACATTTTCTGAAGTTGTGATATTAAAAAAACATTTAAAGGTATGGTGTTGTATTGTTTTATTGAAGTTGAAAGAATATGTTTTCATTTATAATTTATAATTGGGTTTGACATTGATAGGAATACCAAGTAGAAGAAAAATATTTTTAGTCTTTGAGTTCAAAATTAAATAAAACAAAGTATATGCAAAAGAAAATTAAGGAATATACCAGACAACAATTGATTACTTGCCACGGTGAATGTTACAGATAATCTGGTATGGTTCAAAGAAGGACAAAATAAGTAGGAAATGGATTTTAGTGCAGAACTTTCAGAAAGGTAAGAGTTGAACTGGGATTTAAAGAATGGCCAGGATTTGAATTTGTGGATGCAAGAGAAGAACATTGCAAGTATCTGAAAACAGTCAAAATTAAGTCAAGCATGATTTCATGGTTTCATGTGTTTATCTATGAATATTTATTATTAAGTAATATCTTTTAGGTAAATCAAAAATTTCTCCAAGGTTACCAAAATCTCTTAATTGCTAAATTTTATTACTTTTTTTCTCATTCCTCTTTGTCCTTGTTTTTTTTAATAGAATTTAATTCTTTAAACCTCTTTCTTAATCTTAAAAAATTCTTTCTTCAGTGTTAATGATACAGTGCTCTTTCCTTTTCCTACCAGTCTGACTGTTTATGTTCTCTTTTTTGATTTATATTCCTTTTTCAACCCTTTAATTGTAGATATCCTATCCCCTCAAGATTTTGATCTTGAATCTGGACTCTTCTGTCTTTGCCATCTTAATTTTGACAACATCATCTATTTCTGTGAATGGCTTTGATTATGACTTCTATACAAATAATTTTTAAATGATCTAAATCCAGCCTTTCTCTTTCCCCTCATCTCTAGGCTTTTATTTTATTTTTCTAAACATATTTCCACATTTATCATGCTGCACAAGAAAATTCAGATGAAAAGGGAAAAATAGAAAGAAAAAAGCAAGCAAGCAAAGAACAACAAAAGTGAAAATACTATGTTGTGATCCACCTTCACTCCCCATAGTCATCTCTCTGTTTGCAGTTGACTCTCTCCATCACAAGTTTATTGGAATTAGCCAGAATCAACCCGTTTTTGAAAAGAGTCAAGTCCATAACAGTTGATGATTACATAATCTTGTTGCTGTGTATAATGCTCTCTTGATTCCATTTCTTTCACTTAGCATCAGTTCGTGTAAGTCTCTCTAGGTCTTTCTGAAATCTGCCTGCTGATAGTTGCTTATAGAAAAATAAGATTCTATTATATTTATATATCATGATTTATTCAGCCATTTCTCCAACTGATGGGCATCCACTCAATTTCCAGTTCCTTGTCACTACAAAAAAGGAGCCTTCTATTTTCTTTTTCTTGCTTTTTTTTTTTTTTTTTTTGCTGAGGCAATTGAGGTTAAGTGACTTGCCTAGTGTCACAGAGCTAGGGAATGTTAAGTGTCTGAGATCACATTTGAACTCAGGTCCTCCTGATTTCAGGGCTGGTGCTCTATCCACTGTGTCACCTAGCTGCCCTGAACCTTCTATTTTCAAAAGCCTATTGGATGCTTTTCAATTCTGGCCTACTTCAATTATATCATGTCTAAAACTGAACTCACCATTTTCATCACACACATACAATAGACACACAAAATTCTTCTTGCCAACTTCTATATTTCTTTTGATAGCATTGTAAGTTTGACAAGAATAACAATGACAACAACGATGATGATGATGATAAAAGGGCAGAAAGGTTTCTTATCCAAGATCACCAGTGCCTTGCATGTACTAAGCACTTGTGTATATGTTGCATTATGTGTGACAATAGAGTGTCTCAAAGTTAAGAAAACTGGGGTCAAGTTCCATCTCTGACACATTGACTCCAGATAAGTAAACTAATTTTGCAATTTCCTTAGGCTTCTCTAAGCTTAAAAGCTACAAAGAAGGTTCCTATCTGTACTGGTAGAAACATTTCTTCTCATCACAGTGACAGATTTGGTTTTTTTTTTTTTAATGAGCTATCCTGATAGGAAAATAATCCTAAATCTTTTTTTTTTAATCTAATTGCAGGTTTTCCATATTTCTTTATGGCGCTTGTTCAAAAAAGTTTTTGGACCTAGGATTCCACCCAACTTCAGATTTGCATTTCGAGCTCTTACTTTGGACTTCAGCCCATTCGAAACCTTTCCTGAAGAAGCTTCTTTAGGTATTAATTATTTTTAGTTATTAACTTTATTTATTTATGGCATTTGTAATAATTAAAGTAGTTGATTGAGACATAACAAATAACAGAAAAGAACCTTGGAGTAGGACTTAGGAAATGGGTCCCAACTCTTTTTTTTTTTTTTTTTTTGCTTTTTTGCTGAGGCAATTGGGGTTAAGTGACTTGCCCAGGGTCACACAGCTAGGAAGTGTCTGAGACCAGATTTGAACTCAGTTCCTCCTGACTTCAGGGCTGGTGCTCTACCCACTGCACCACCTAGCTGCCCCTGGATCCCAACTCTTGAATTAGACAACTTTGGGCAAATTTTTTTTTATCTCCTTTGTTCTTAAGTGATTTGCATATAAAATGATAGTGTTGGAGCATAGCAAGGATTGTTAATCTTTTTTTTTTTTTGAGTTATAATTTCCTTTCTTTTGAAAGTCTACTGAAGCCTATAGACCTTTTACTAGAAGAATGTTTTGAAATAATAAAAGAAAATGCCAAGTTTCAAATGGAAGTTAAAAAATACAGATTTTTTTTCTATCCAAATTTTCAGATCCCTTGAAATCTATGGATTTCATGGAAACAATACATGGATTGTTTGTGCATTCATGGACTCCACTTCATGGACTCCACACACATCTCTAAATGAATACATCTCTCTGGTGATTTCTAGCTCTGCATTTATTTGATTCTATAGAGTTTAGATTCAAGGCTTTGTATGTTGATGAATAGGAAAAGAATAGAATAGGAAATATAATTGAAGAGTATTAGGAAGGTCCCTACACCAGCCTACCAAATGGTTTACTTTTCTATATAATATTTGTTCATCCTTTCAATTGTATTTCAAGCCTAGGGCCTAGATTGTAATGCCCTAGCTTTCTTGTCACAAAATAAATAATTTCTTAAAGCTAATTTATACTGGCTTTATGTGGTAATTTATACTTGACTTTATGTGGTAAGGAAAATTGCATTTTAGAAGAAATTGCCTAGTGAAGATAAACAATGCAGAATAGAAAATAATCTTCAATATAGGCAGTGCTTTTTGTATTTGTTTTTTTTCTTTTTCCCAGTCATTCCTTCTTAACTCAGGAAGGGATGAGATAAGAGTTGCTGGTTATATGTAACATATATATAAGGTATTCATTCTCCTACCATGTGAATGTGATAGCTTCTTTTATATGCGTGTTTATGTATAGACAGACAGATATAGAGATAGAAATATATCTCTGTCTTTGTGTATCAGTTACATTTTACATTTACAAATATATTATGCATTTATATAAAAGAAGGTGCCCTGTTAGCATATTTATATCTCTATAAATGTGTATTTATATATATATGTATGTGTGTATGTATATGTATTATGAAGGTGCTATTATTATGCCTCAGTTTCCCTGGTGGCAACCCCCCTTCCTGGCCATTAGGACTGAGATAGTTAGGACTGCAAAGCTCTGGCCCCTCTGGCATTCCAAAGAGTCATAAAACTCCAGATGGTTTATCTTCAATGTTTGGGCATCTTTCTGGCTCAGAGTTCTTGTCTCCAAGCTTCTTCACTCCCAGCTTATCAGAATTTATAATCCTTCTTCACCCACAACTTGTCAGAATTAAAAAGTTGTGATCCTTCCTGGAGTTTCTGCTCACCATACTCTGCCCCCGCCCCTTGCCTTTGTTTCTTCCCTGATCATTGGAGTCCTATAAAAGTCTCAGGAATTACTTGCTCCTCACTGTGTGCTTTGAGACAAAAGTCCCATCCATCTGGCTGGATGATATGGTTCATCAGTCCATATTCTCCATTATTAAAATATTAAAAACCCTCTAATCTCTATCTTGCCTCAGTTTCTCCAGCATTACAGTGCCTTGTTAGCGTGGTAGGAAGAATGTCCACTTTATGTGTGTGTATGTGTATGTAGGTGGGTATGTCTGTGGGTGTGGGTGCTAAGGGATCACTGCTTATACATAGTCCTGGGAAAGATATTATGTCATTTGTATTATGCTCTTAGAATGTAAAGGTAAGAATTTTGTAGGGGTAATAATTGAAATTCCCAAAAGGTTTAAACTTCTGGAAAATCATAGTGCTCGAATAGACTAAAGGCACATGTTGAACATTTTTACAGGAAAGTTAAGAATAAATTTATTTTTTTAATAAAATAATTTTTTCTCCCAGCGGAGTGGATAGATATTAAATATCCTGCTGTGTTGCAAGACAGAGATTACTCTTGTGAAGACATAGTGGCAGCAGTTAAACTGCAAGCTTGTTGGAGAGGAACTTATGTTAGGCTCATCATCAAGGCCAGACAGCCAGGTATACTTTTGAATTTAATAATTTGTTAATGACAATGTAAATAATATGAAACATTAGGATAACCAATTAAACTTATTTTATGACTATTTCCCTTTGAATACATGCAAGTTCAACTCAAGAAATGTCTTTTTTTTAGTCTATCAAAGACTCCATTGGGATTCTTTATTCACTTTTACATGCATATGGTTGTAATTAGCATGTACATATGTATATATATGTATGTATGTATGTGTGTTTATGGGTTGTATATACCTTAAATTACTTCATTTCAATTTAGTATGTCAATAAATAATACAAAATAAAAAAATTAATTAAATTTATATGAGAGGCACTGTGGTAAGCTCTTAAAACCAAGCAGAGCTACTGATAGAGAATGGAGAGTTTTTTGTTCTGTTCTCTAATCCTCCAATCAGCGGAGAGATAGGCATCTGAGGGAATTGAAAAAGTATCAGAAACTGAGCTGAGAATGTGTAAAAACCTGAACCAATTCAGCATGTGATCAGCATATCCCAGTGGTAGTCATGATGTTCCATAGAGTAGAAACAAGCAGAGCTGCTGATGAAGAGTGGAAAGTTACCTGGAAGAACTTGCACAATATTATAACTGATTTTAAACTTAATACATTTAAAGCAGAATTATTTCTTCCCTCCTGCTCCCCACTTCTAGTACCTATTTCCCTGTTTCTGGGGAGTACTCTACTATCCTTCCAGGTACCCAGGTTTGCAAATTCAGAGTCATTCTCAACTTTTCAGTTTGAGTCACTTCCCTTTTCCAATTAATTGTCACATTTAAAAAATTTATCTTCTACAACATGTATCACATGTGTCTCTTTTTCTCCAGTCACATTGTGATTGCCAAAGTTCAGGCCTTCATTATCTTTTGTTTAGAATATCACAATAGTTTAAAAATGATCTATCTTTATCCTCCATTCAGTTGTCTAACTGATATTTCCAAAGTAGAAGCCTATACTATATATCACTACATATATAGTAGTGATATGTATAGATAAATATAGTGATATTATGTATATATATATATATATATTATTCCTGAAGAAGGAAATTGAGTAGCTCTAGGATAATGTCAGTTAACCTCTTTGTCATTTTGAAGCTCTCATCTGACTAAATTCTATCTTTTCTTACTAATTGCATATTATTCCCCCAAAATCTACATTCTAATTAAACTTTTTTATTTCTATTCTTCATAAACAACATTATAACACTCATCTCTACCTAAAATTCTCTGCCTTCTCATCTGTGCCTTTTAGAATTCCTATATTCCCTCAAAACAGTTCAAGTGTTATCTCATACTCGGCTTTTTCTCATCATCTCAATTGTTAGTGTCCCTCCTAATTATTTGGCATTTAATTTGAATTTATTTTGCATTTATTTATCTGTGTACATACTCCCCCTCTCCAACTCCCACCCCTATGTAAGCTCCGTTATATCTTCAATACCTACACATTACCAGATTCATAGTGGATTCTTATGAAATGCTTGTTGAATAGATGCTTTGAGCCTTAACTACACTTTGTATGCTTTATTACATGAATAGGCCAAAATTTATGTTACCATGTACCTATTGGATATTTAGGTTGCTTCTAAATTTTGTGGTTACAATATTCTTTAGATGATATGTTGGTTGTACTGATTTCTTAGGTGTGATAATTCCTTCTATATCGCTAGTGAATAGAAATGGTTTTTTCATGTAAGTTTTGATTTCAGTATTTTAATAGGTTCAGATGGTATTTTATGAGTAATGAAATAAAGATGGAGGAAAATGCAGTTAAATACTACATTGTATGGGAGTTAGGTGACTTGGGCACTGGTACTGGTAATACCACTAACAAACTTTGACTTTGTACAAGGTGTTACTTCTTTTTAATTCAATTTTCTCGACTTTAAAATAAGAAAATTGGATGATATGATCCTCTAAACTCCTTATACATCTTAAAAATATTTGATTTATTTTTGTTATTTCCAGACACAAAAGAAAATATTGCTGTTGCAGACACTCTGCAAAAACTTTGGAGTCTGCTAGATGTCAATTTGGAACAATATTCAATCTCTCTCTTAAGGTAAGAGGCAACATAAGCCATTTTCATATTGTATTGACAAGCAGTATCTTATTATAATGACTGAATCATTGAAATGTTTATCTAAATTATTTGACAGAGTATCACAGTGACTTAGACTAAGTTTAAACTAGCATTGTGCCAATTTTGAGAGTAATATCTTCAGCCCTGCTGCATTTTGTTGAGTATTGCAGTGTCCTTCATTCATATGTTGCTATTATAATGACCATTATTTATTGAGAAACTTAATTTCTGTATATTTCATATTTATGTATTTCCAAGTATTAGCCTAGTAGACACTTTAAAACCATAGTTAAACAAGCATCTAATTTAGTTGAATGGTTTGACAAAACACTATAGCTACACTGGTATATTTAAACATTTCTCCAAGCCTTGAAGTGACAGTGAAGAATATTTTATTCTTTCCTCTGTTGATTTTATAATATGACAAAATCATTCATATAAAGCTTGGAGAGTTCCTCCAGTTCAACCCCTTTATTTTACAGATGAGGAAACTGAGAGTTAGGCTAAATAATGATGACAAATCACACAACTATTAAGTGTGAGAGGTAGAATTTGAAGCAAATTCTTCCCCACTTTACTTACAAAGATTGTACTCTAAGCAATAGATTTATAGCTAGAGTACCTGTGTGAAACTCGAGCAAGCTCCTTTATTTCTCCAATGCTCTGTTTCCCCACCTGTAAAATAAAAAAAGATTTGGAATATATCATCTCTAAAAACCTCTTCCAGTTTTGAAAACAAAGGTATGTTATTTTCTTATGCTGTGTACACCAGGACTACTACCACAACCCTTTCTTCTTTATCCTTCTCTCCTTTGATCAGCTACAAACTCCCGACAAATTTCTTCCTTAGATGAAAGATTCATTTGATCTGTTACTACTTCAGGTTGGTCTCATAATCTATTGCTTTAATCAGCTCCTTTATACCTCATGAGTCAGAACTCTGACTTGTTTTCTTTTTTTAGTCATATTAGAAAAACTATTTCTCAAGCTACTTTCTCCACTCCTTCCAAGTAGATTTATAACCTCCTTTAGTTGTTCATTTATTTCCTCTTTTGACTCTTTTATTCCCATACTATCTAAGAAATTTGATGGAGCCCTGGACTTGACATCAAAAGGAAGATGTGAGTGAAAATCCTGGTTCTTATATTTATTATCTTTGTAATCATGGGCCAGATGCTTAATTTCTCTAAAGGTTTTTTTTAATCTTTAAAATTGGAATGTTAACATTTACATTAAATATTTCTCAGGGTTGTTGAAAAGAAAGCGTTTTGTAAATCTTAATGGATTATATGAATTAGCCTACTAAGTCTTCATTTACTATATACCCCAATGTTCTCTGCATTTTCCCAGTTCTTTACGTACAGTAGCGTCTCAATGATTTTTATGCCTTCAGTCTATTTCCAACTCCATTTTGTATTTCCCATACACACCATGTATCTATTCTATAATTCTTCTAATTAGATTCTACAGTATTTCCCCATTGCCTATTATAAGAATAAGGAAACTTCTTGCTCTTCAGGATATTGATTCACAGACAGCTTAAAAATGAAATTATCTTTTGTAAGTGAGATAATATATGTACACAAATGTGAAATATTGTATAGTATTCTAAGGTAACAAGAAAAAAATAAAGGAGAAACATTTGAAAATAAAATTATCTTCTGTGAGATAATATATGTAAATGCAAATCTAAATTAAAATGTAGTATTCTAAAATAACAAACAGAAAGTAAGTTAATTTAGTATTGATTTTTTAAAGGAATAAAGTCTCTTCCCTCCCATGAAGAATTCTACCCAATTTTTATATTATAACTATTTGAAGAAAGAAATAGATGAAAAAAAATTGGTTTGGGGGAGGAATGGAAGGAGAAGGGTGAGAAGCTTTGAGAAAGGAAGAAGAGAAGGGTGTAAGATATAAAGCACATGTTTAGAGAGATAACAGACAAGCAGAAGGGAAGAGAGAATCATAGAGAAAGGTGAGAGTGAGAATCTCTGGGTGTTAAAGTCTTTAAGAGGTCATCCTTAACTGTGTCATTGAGTAATACTTGGGTCTTAATACTTTTTTAGTATTTCAGTGTGCCTGATCATATTAATGTTAAGTATGCTTTCTTTTGGTTAGTTTGGAACCCACTCATACTTTCTCATCTTAAATTATTCTTGTTTATTTATTCTCCAATACATCCTATAGGTCCATAAAAAAATCAAATCCAAGGAGCTAGAACCTTTTTGATACTTCTTTTGCATATTTTGAAGGCACCAATTTGGACTTTCCATTAGTAATGAAAAAATTCCATGACACTTAACTGTGTCTGAATACTGTGTGTAGCACTTTATAAATATTATCTCATTTGATACGCACAACCACCCTGGGAGGTAGCTGCTATTATTATCTTAGTTTTTTTAGATGAAGGAATTAAGGCAAACAAAGGATGATTTGCACAGACTCACAGAATTAGTAGAGTTTGAGGCTGAATTGAATTCTGATCTTCCTGATTAATAGGTGCTCTATCCATGGTAATTGTAGAATATATTTTAAGTTACTTTTAAACTTACTGCTTTTTTCCTCCTATTTAACTTAAGGTCCATTTCATTGTCTATCTAAGCTCTGTCCCAAGTATATGTGCTGATGACTGACTAAGTGGGGTAGTCATATTCTGGACAAGAGGCATTTTTCACCCATTTAGTTTTTCTTGAGAGGTTATTAGACTGATTTCTTGAACAATTATGATATTTCATTAGGAAGGCCCTAAGTGTTCTAGGGCTTAATGTAAACAGCATAATCATCATTTGGAGGGAAATTTATGGAGAATTTTTTTTTACATTTGTACTTTGTATAAGGCAATATTCATAAAAGTGATAAACATCTTTGGTTAGCATACATCTTTCTGTTTTGTGTCTTGCTTGTCTTGATTATCATAAAGCCATTGATATCTGTGATTACATTTGTCAAAGAATCTTTTCTTAATGTAAGCATAAGAGAGTTTTTCTCCCAGAATAACCTTTAATAATACTGTGTTTTACTCTACTGAGCCAAATACTTTTTTATGATCAGCAAAAAAACCCCACAAAAACACCACTACACAAACGTGTCTGATATTCTCTTAACATTTCACTCACTTAAGTATCTTTAAAGATGCAATCAGTCAAGTATCATTTATGAAAGTCTGATGTTTGCTTATATTTCATCAAGGAAGCCCTCATAAATCATGTAGTATTGTAGATCATTTTCATGAAAAGCATTTTAAAATGAAAAAAATAGGAATATGGATCTGTAGTTACCAATTTTCACTTGATAACTGTTTTCTGCATATATACTCTTGGTGTTTTCCTTTATTCTGGTATTGTTTCCTCTTTAATTTTTGTTAAAAAGCATTCCCTTAATGTTTTCAAAATCCTATTGCTTTTGACATGGATTTTTTTTAGCAATTTAAAAAATCTTGTTTATTTATTTTCCCTTGCTGTCTCATTTTGATTTCTTATGGCTCTTTGACAGCAGACATAGTGCATCCAAATATAACTTTTTTACAGATTGGTGGAATGTCTCTGACAATAAATGAATAAAAAGATTTTTTATTAAGAGCTTAATTATGTCCCAGGTATTGTGCTGGACACTGGGGACATAAATATAAACAAGGAAGATAGTCATTGCCCTCAGGGAAAAAAGAGATCAAGTATTCAATTATTAAGCCATTTTTGGAGCTATTTTGTCTCTCTCATTATGGTAATCATTTTACAATGGCAAAAATCAAGACTTCATTTCTCAAATCTGAGATATATTTTCTAATATACTTTTCTGCTACCCTTTGCTCACACATTTTACAAAGTTCTATTTTGTTTTTGAAGTGCCCAAATTTCTCATAAAATCCTTCCTCTTTTTACTCCATGATTGCCATTTCATATAACAAAAAAACAAGGAAAGAATATTGTCCTGAAGACTCAAGAGAGAAGAAAGTCAAGTAAGTATCAAGGAGAGAATGCCCAACAGTATGAAAGGTTGCAGAAAAGTCAAAAAGAATGAGGACTGAGAAAATGCCACTGGATTTGGCAATGAAGAGATTTTGATAGGGAAGTCTTAATGGAATTACTAAATCCAGAGCTGAGTTGTAAGGGGTTAGGTGCCACCTACTGTAAATAATGTTTTCAAGGATCTTAATCACAAGGAATAGAAAAGATATAGAACACAGTTAGTGGGGATGGACCTAATGAGTGGTTTTTGAATATTAGGAGAAACATAGTCATGTTTGTAGATGGAATGGAAATAGCCTGTACATAAGGAGAGAATAAAAATAAGTGATATAATGGGGGTGACAGAAGGAGCAGGATGTTGGAGGAAAAGGATGGAGTGGGACCAGTTGTGAAGGTAGAAGGGTTACCTTTGTTAAGGAGCAAGGCCATCCCATCATGAGAAATGAGATTAAAGGAGAAAATAGTGACAGAAGGCATATGAGTGTTATGAGATAAGGAAGAGGGGAGAAGGAGGAGCTCACAACGAACAGCTTAATTTTTTTTTCTGGAACGATCAGCAGGACGATTTCAGAGAGGCCTGGAGAGACATGAACTGATGCTGAGTGAAATGAGCAGAACCAGGAGATCAATATATATAGCAACAATAATACTATATGACAGTTAATTTTGATGGACATGGCTCTCTTCAACAATGAAATGTTTCAAACCACTTCCAATTGTTCACTGAAGAAAGCCATATACACCCAGAGAGAGGGATGTGAAATGTGGACCACAACATAACATTCTCATACTCTTGATTGATGTTTGCTTACATTGTGTTTCCTTTATCTGATATGTCTTTCTTGTAGATATGATTTTTCTTGCACAACAATGATAAGTGTGGAAATATGTATACATATATTTGATTTGTCAAGTATTTTAACATAATTAACATGTAGTGGATATCCTGCCATCTAGAGGAGGAGTAGGGAGTAGGGGGGAAAAACTTGTAACAGAAAGCTTTGTAAGGGTTAATGCTGAAGAATTACCCATACATATGTTTTGCAAATAAAATAAAACAAAACAAATTTTTTTCTGGAAAATGTAAGGAAAGGGGGTGGAGCCAAGAAGCTGCTTGAGCTCTCCCACTTTCCCTCAAAAACCACATAAAACCAAGCCTTGGGATACAGCCTGACAGAATGAAATCACTCTCCAGCTCAAGATAGATTAGAAGGATTTCAAGAAAGTGCAGTCTAGCTGGGGTGAAAAGGAGGTTCCCACCTCATATAGAGTCTGAGAAAGCCAGTGAGAGGGTCTTAAACATAGCAGATCAGCAACTAAGACCCTCAGTCCTGGCTCAATAGTGGGGTAGACTAGTGGAGCAGCCTCCAGTACCAGCTTAGAAGACAAATTCTGGAAAACTGGGCTGTTTCATAGAAAAAAATAGAGAAAGATATCCCCTGCTGAGAACAAAACACCAAACACAAGGGGCCCTTGTATTCAAAGCCAAAGCTCAGAGCTACACAGGAAGCTTTGGACAATGACTCCTTTACCTCAGGAGCAGAGCTCAACTGTAAAAGTTAAAAAAGAGAAAATACCAAAAGAAAAGAAAGAAAATGAGCACGAAACAGAAAAGAACTTTGACTACAGGAAGCTACTATGTTGACAGGAAAGACTAAAATACCAACACAGATGAAGACAAAATGTCCACAGAGGAAATCTCAAATGAGTGATATTAATTGGTCTCAAGATCAAAGAGGCTTCTTGGAAGTGCTCATAAAAGACTTTAAAAGGCAAGTAAGAGAAGTAGAGAAAAAAAATGAGAAAATAAATGAGAGGTTTGCAAGAGAGAGTCAACCAATTGTAAAAGGAAGGCACTTCCTTAAAAAACACAATTGGCCAAATGAAAAATCCACTGAAAAAAGCAACACCTTGAAAAGTAGAGTTAATCAAATAGAAAAGGAGATATAAAAGATAATTGAAGAAAATAACATTAAAAGCTAGAATGTGGCAAATAGAAGCTAATGACTCTATGAAAAATCAACAATCAAACAAACTAAAGAGAATGAAAAATGGATGAAAATGTAAAATGCCTCATTGGAAATATATATATATATATATATATATATATATATATATATATCCAGGAGAGAAAATTGTTGATTTGTTTGAAGGCCATAACCAAAACAAAAGAGTCTGGATAGCATTCTTTAAGAAATCATCAAGGAAAACTGCCCTGATATACTATAGCAACAAAGGGAAATAGTCATTGAAAGAATCCATTGGTCTCCTTTGGAAAGGTATCCCACAAAGAAAACCCAAAGGAATATTGTTGAAAACCTCCAGAACTATAATTTCAAGGAAAAAATACTGCAAGCTGCTAGACAAAAGCAATTTAGGCATCAAAGAGCAACATTCAGGATTACCCAGAATCTGACAACATCTACAATAGGATCAGGGAACCTGGATTTCCATATTCTGGAAGGCAAAGGACCTGGGGTTGCAACCAAGAATTAACTACCCAGCAAGATTCAGCACCATCTTTCAGGGGAGGTGATGAATTTTCAGTGAAGTAAGAGACTTTTAATCATTTCTTCTGGAAAAACCGGAACTAAACAGAAAGTTTGATCTTTAAACACAGGACTCAAAAAATATAGAAAGGTAAATAGGAGAAAAAATATATTATTTAAAGGTTAATCTGCTTACATCCCTACATAGGAAAATAGTATCTGTAACTCTTGAGAACTGTATCTGCTATTGGGGCAGTTAGAAGGGGCATAGCATGGACAGAGAGTGGGATTGTGAATGAACTCTAGTATGATGATATCAAAGAAAAAGATATTAAAGGATGAGGAAAAAGGACTATACTGGAAGGAGAAGAAAGGGGAGACATAATGGGATAAATTAGATCACTTGAAAAGGTACCAAAGATATTAAAATAGAGGGAAAGAAGAGAGGAGGATGAGCATTGTCTGAAGCTAAATCTCATTAGTTTTGACTCAAAGAGGGCATAACTGAATCATTTAATTGGGTATAGGAATTTATTTTGCCCTATAAAAAAGTAGGAGGAGAAAGGAAAGAAGGGGAAGGGGCTAGATAAAAGGGATGACAGAAAAACTAGGATAAGAGAAAAACTAGGAAAAAGGGAGTGGGAAGAGAAGATAGAGTAGTGGGTGGGGTGGGTTAAAAACACTACTAAGGAGGGATAGGGTGGAAAGAAAGAACAAAAGGATATACAGGGGAGAAAATGGGATGAAGTGAAAAACAGAGTTGGTAATCATAACTGTGAATGTGAATGGGATGAACTCTCCCATAAAACAGAAGTGAATAGCAGAGTGGATTAAAGAACAGTATACTACAATGTGTTTATTGTGTTTCAGCTGAAGCAAAAAAAAAGCAGACATAGCAATTCTGATCTTAGATAAAGCAGAGTAAAAATTGTAAAGCAAAAAAAAATCTAATTAAAAGAGGTAAGGAAGGAAACTACGGCATGTTAAAGGGCATCATTAACAGTGAAGTAGTATCCATAATAAATGTATACACACCAAGTGTTAGAGCAGCCAAATTCCTAGAGAAGATTTTAAGCCAGTTAAAGGAGTAGACAGCAAAACTATATTAATGGGGGACTTCAACTTTCCCCTCTCAGAATCAGACAAATCTAACCATAAAATAAACAAGAAAGAAACTAGGGAGATTAAAAGAATCCTAGAAACCCTAGATATGATAGACCTCTAGAGAAATTGAATAGGAAAAGAAAGGAATATACTTTTTCTCAGAAGTACATGGCAATTATACAAAAATTGACCATGTATTAGGGCATAAAAACCTCACAATAAAATGTAGAAATGCAGAAATAGTAAATGCTTCTTTTTAGGACCAATCAATAAAAATTATATTCAATAAAGAGTCAGGGAAAGATAGAATGGACACAATTGGAAATTAAATAATTTAATTCTAATTAATGAGTGGGTCCAACAACAAATCAGAAACAATTGATAATTTTATCTAAGAGAATGACAACAATAAGACAACATACCAAAACCTTTGGGATGCAGCCAAAGCATTTCTTAGGGAAAATTTATATTGATAAATAATTATGTGAATACAATAGAAAAAGAGAAGATCACTGAATTGGGTATACAATTAAAAAGGCTAGAAAAAGAACAAATTAAAAATCCTCAATTAAATACCAAATTAGAAATTGTGAAACTCAAAGGAGAGATTAATGAAATTAAAACTAAGAAAATGATTGAACTGATTAATAAAACTAAGAGTTGGTTTTATGAAAAAACAACAAAATAGATAAGTATTTGGTTAATTTGATTAGAAAAAGTAAAGAAAAAAATTACCAGCATAAAAAATGAAAAAAGACAAACATTACCAATGAAAAAGAAATTAAAGCAATACTTAGAAGATATTTTGCCCAATTGTATGCCAGAAAGTATGGCATCAATGGTTATTTAGATGGCTATTTAGAAAAATAGAAATTGTGGTTTAACAGAAGAGTAAAAATTACTTAAATATTCCCTTTTTAGAAAAAGAAATCGAGCAAGTTATCAATGAACTCCCTAAGAAAAAATATCCAGTACTGGATAGATTTACAAGTGAATTCTATCAACCATTTATTTTATTTATTTTTAATAATATTTTTTTATTTTCAAAATATATGTAAAGATAGTTTTCATTATTCACCCTTGCACAATATTCTCTTGATTCTGTTCATTTCACTTTGCATCAATTCATGTAAGCCTTTACAGGATTTTCTGAGAACTTGTCATTTCTTATAACACAATAGTATTCCATCACAATCATATACAACAACTTTTTAAATCATTTCTCAATTGATGGACATCCCCACAATTTCCAATTCTTTGCCACCACTAAAAGAGCTGCTACAAGTATCTTTGTACATATATATCTTTTTCCTTTTTATTTTTTTATCTCTTTGGAATACAGACCTTGTAGTAATATTCCTTGATCAAAGAACTATGGGTTTTATGGTTCTTTGGGCATAATTCCAAATTGTTTTCCAAACAGTTGAATGAGTTTACAATTCCACCAACAAAGCATCAGTCTTGCCACATCTTTTAAAATAGTTGTTGTTTTTCTTTTCTGTCATATTAGCCAATCTAATAGATATGGGATGGTAACTCAAAATTGTCTTAATTTACATTCATCTAATCAATAGATTTAGAGCACTTTTTCAAATGACTATAGATAATTTTATTTCTTTGGCAATTTCCTGTTCATATTCTTTGACTATTAATTGAGAAATTTCTCTTATTTTTATAAATTTGACTGAGTTCCCTATGCATTTAATAGAGGAGGTCTTTATCAGAGAAACTTGCTATAAATTTTTTTTCACATTAATAATGGCTAACTTTACATTTCCCTCAATCTTATTTCCCCCCTTTTGCCCTGTCCATGTTTTTGCATCTGACTTTCCCTCCTTTCAACCTGTCTATTCTCAAAAGTGTTTTCCTTCTGACTTTTACTTCCTCCACTTTTTTCTCCCTTCTATCAGTTCTATCCATTCCCTGCATACTTCTCTTATCCCCTTTCCCTTTTACTTTCCTGAATGGTAAGACAGACTTCTACACTCAACTGTCTCTGTATGTTATTTCCTGTTTGAGCTAATAATTTCAATGAAAATATGGTTCATGGTCCACCCTATTACAACTTTCCACTTCTCTTCCACTGCAAAATCTGCTTCATTCCTCTTTTATATTAGATAATTTATACCATTCTACTTCTAATTTCTTCTTCTTCCAGTACATTCTTCTTTCTTATCCCTTTATTTTTTAGATAATCACTCTATCATATTCAACTCACACATGCCCTCTGTATTTGTGTACTTTTAACTGTCCTAATAATGAGAACGTTTTTAGGAAGTAGAGGTATTATTTTCCCATTTAGAATGTAAACAGTTTAACTTTATAGAATCCTTTGTGATTTTTTTTCCTTTTTACATTTTTTTATGATTCTTTTGAATCTTGTATTTGAAAGTCAGATTTTCTATTCAGCTCTGCTCTTTTCATAAGGAATGCTTGAAAGTCCTCTATTTCACTGAATATCCATTCCCTGCCACCCAAATGATTATTCTCAGTTTTACTAGGTAGATGGTTTCTTAGTTATCATCTTTGCTCTTTTGCCCTCTGACTCTTCCATTGAGAAATTGCTAAATATTACATTATCCTGACTGTACTACCACAATAGTTGAATTATTTCTTTTTGGCTACTTATACTAGCACTCCTTGACCTGGGAACTCTGGAATTTTGCTATAATATTTCTGGGAGTTTTAATTTCAGGATCTTTTTCAGGAGATACCAGTGGATTTTTTCAGCTTCTATTTTATTCTATATTTTAGTATATAGGACAGTTTTCCTTGATAATTTTTTGGAAGATGATGTCTAGGCTGTTTTTTTTTTGATCATAGCTTTCAAGTAGTTCAGTAATTCTTAAATTATATTTCTTGGATCAATCTTTCAAGCTAATCATTTTTTTCAATGAAATATTTCAGATTTTTTTTTCTATTTTTTCATTCTTTTGGGTTTTGTTTTATTGTTTCTTGATGTCTCATAAGGTCATTCAATGACTTCTACTTGCCCAATACTAATTTTTAAGGAATTATTTTCTTCAGTGAGCTTTTGCACTACTTTTTCCATTTGGCCAATTCTGTTTTTTTTTTTTTTTTTTTTTTTTTTGCTGAGGCAATTGGGGTTAAGTGACTTGCCCAGGGTCACACAGCTAGGACTTGTTAAGTGTCTGAGACCAAATTTGAACCCAGGTCCTCCTGACTTCAGGGCTGGTGCTCTATCCACTGCGCCACCTAGCTGCCCCTGCCATTCTGCTTTTTAAGGAGTTCGTTTCTTCAGGTAATTTTTGTACCTCTTTTTTATTTGACTAATTATAATTTTAAGAAGTTTTTCTATAGTATATCAATGTAATGGAATATTATTGTTCTATAAGAAATGATGAACAGACTCATTTCAGAAAAGCTACAAAAAAGACTTACATGAACTAATGCTAAGTGACGTAAGTAGAACAAAGAAAACATTGTACACGGTAACAACAAGATTATGTGATGATCAAATGTGACTTAGCTCTTTTCAAGAATGAGATAATCCAAGGAAATTCTAATAGATTTGTGATGGAAAGTACTCTCTGGAGAAAGAGAGAGAGAGAGAGAGAGAGAGAGAGAGAGAGAGAGAGAGAGAGACAACTAGAAATTGAATGTGGATCAAAGCATAGTATTTTCACCTTTTATTTTTGTTGTTTACTTTTTTTCTCTTTTTTATGTTTTTAAAATTTTTTGATCTGATTTTTCTTGGAAAGAGTGACAAATATAGAAATATATTTAGAAGAATTGCACATGTTTAACCTATATTGGATTACTTGCTGTCTGGGGGGAAAGAGAGGGGAAGAGAGAGGGAGAAAAATCTGAAACAAAAGGGGGAATATTGAAAAGTATCTTCACATGTATTTGGAAAAATAAAATACATTAAAAATTCAAATCATTCATTTACTTTCAAAAAAGGGAATTCTCTTTAGTGAATTTTTGTGTATCTTTTTCCATTTGGCTAATCCTACTTTTCAAGGCATTCTTCTTTTTATTGGATTTTTGTGCCTCTTTTACCATTTGATGCATTCTATTGTTAAAGTGTTAATTTCTTTAGTATATGTGTGCGTCTCCTTTACCAAGATATTGACGCTTTTTTTCCCATGATTTTCTTGCATCATTCATTTTTCTTCCCAATTTTCCTCTACCTCTCTTACTTGATTTTTAAAATTATTTTTGAGTTCTTTCATGGCTTGAGGCCAATTTACATCTTTCTTTGAGGCCTTGAATGTAGGAATTTTGACTTTGTTGCCATCTTCCGAATTTGTTTTTTGATCTTACTTGACATCATAATAGCTTTCTAAAGTCAGGATCTTTTCCTGTTGTTTGTTCATTTTTCTAGCCTGTTTCTTGACTTTAAACTCTATGCTAAAGTTTGACTACTTTAAGAACAGAGGGGACACTGTCTTAAGTTTCAGATTTTTTGTGCAGCTGTCTTAAGAGGTAATTCTGGAGATCTGTTAAGTTTTTTGGTTCTTTTAAGGTGGTGTGATCTAGAAAAAGGTATGCTGTTCTGTTTTGTGTTCTGGTCTGTGACTAACCACAAGCACTCTTTTTCATCCCGAAACTTTGACTAGTGTCCCAGCTATCCTTTGGCCATAAGCTCTGATGTGCTAGTGCTCCTTCTTATCATGGAACTGATCTGGGTCATAGTCCTGGCTCTCAGTCCTGGACTGTCTTCTATTCTCATCCTGGTGCAACAGACTTTTCTTGACAACTTTCTAAATTGTCTTGGACTAGGAAATTGTCCTTTTGTGGGTTTCATTGCTCTGGAATTTGTTTTGAGGTATTATTTAAAGATAGAGGGATTTTGGGGAGAACTCAGGTGAATCTCTGCCTTTTCCCCATCATCTTGGCTCTGCATTTCCCTCAGTGGAGATTTTCTTAAGATATGCATTTATAATCTTGTCCTATATCAACTCCCATGATTCCTCCCTCTTCTAGTTACTACCTTTGTGACCTCAGACAAGTCATTCAGTCTTTTTGGACCTAATTATAAACTTAGGGGTCAAATTAGATTACCTCCCTGGTGCCTTCTACTTCTGAATTTATGTCTTGTGAGTATATGCTTCCTTGTTATATCTTCATCTCTTCAGAATATCAGGTGCATTTAACACATTGCTCATATAGAATACAAATTTTTATTAGTCAAAATAAGTTCACTGGTTCATCTTGTATCATTAGCCTTGTATCATTTATTTATCTTGCTTTGTAGAACCTCATAGAAATAGTCACACAATTATTTTTGGTGCTAATAAAAGATATATAGAGTAATAATATTCTGGGGCTCTCCCCAACTCCACTGTTAAATTTATTCCCCAGAATTCACCTAGCTACTATTCCTTTCAGAGTTCTAGGAGGTAACCCTGAGAATTTGAGGGTGTTTTTCTAATGTTATTGCTCACAAGCTCTTATCAGGATGCTTCCCCATTGATTATTACCTAGATTTAATAAGTTTTTAAATTAGCTTTTAGAAATGAATTTTTACTATTGTGGTATAGTATATCTAGTTGGGACAAAGCATTCTCTTAAATTAAGAGACACACATTCTCACATAATTATGAACAGAGCCCACAGGAAAGTAAAGTCAAATATAGGGTATATATGTATGTCAAATATCATAGTTCTTAGATGCTAGAAGTCCATTTTTTCCTTTGTGAGGCCCTCATGAATTTCTCTTTTTGCATGATGTGGCTTGTTGTGAAGCTGCATTTTTCAATGTTCTTAGTTTGTCCGTAGATACTTACATAGATACTACCATTAGTCATTGCTAATTTGGGAATAATCTTACCATTGAGAAATCCCAAATTATTTGGCCCTTTGAAATTCACAAGTCCTTTTCCTAGTCAAGTGGTAAAGGGAGAAGACACAGGCTTTCTCCTCCTTCCTCTAAAAATTCTCTCCCAGGGACATAACTGTAGCTTCTACCACTGAATTGGTCTGGTTTGCACATGGTGTGACTGAGTCTTTTCAGCCAATATCGATACATTTCCTATATAATGTGAGTGAATTTTATTATTCCTTCCAAAATAATTAAAGACTTTCAGAACCTAGCTTTAAAGCCTCTGACTGACTGATTGAACAGAAGTTTTCTCTTTAATTACTTTCATTTTTAAGATTTATGTCTCCTTAGTTATTTTAAGGAGGAGAAGGTAACTTACTGATTGAATAGGCACCCCACCTTTACATAGATTTTCTATATTTTTCTTATTTCTTCTTTTCATGAATAAGAAGCATTTAGAAAATAGTGTTCTTTTATGAAATATGTTCTTTCATTTTTTCCAGATTAATGTTTAAAAGCAAATGCAAATCTTTTGAGCTATATCCGTGTTATAAAGATGAAGAAACTAAAATAGCTTTTGCTGATTATTCTGTAACCTATTCTGATCAGCCACCAAATTCTTGGTTCATAGTTTTTAGGTAAGATTTTGAAAATATTTTCCTTCTCTTTAAATTTCATTTTATTTATTAATTTTTTTTTCTGTGTATACTTAATATAGTAGCTTGAGATTTTTTTTGTTTGTATCCCCAGCACTGAGCAGAGTGCCTCACATACAGTAGGTTCCTAA
Source organism: Myrmecobius fasciatus (assembly GCA_023553655.1). Taxonomy (NCBI): domain Eukaryota; kingdom Metazoa; phylum Chordata; class Mammalia; order Dasyuromorphia; family Myrmecobiidae; genus Myrmecobius; species Myrmecobius fasciatus. Next base: position 30,922 of record JAJPUD010009320.1, on the reverse strand, counting down.
TAAATTGTTTTGGTTGGTTTAAATCACTTGTTTGATTTACTATGGGACATAATTAATTATTTTATAATTTTATTTTTTTAAAAAAATAAAACTTTAGAGTTGCTTTTCTTACATTCCCTAAAATCATTCCACTTTTGCTTTGTATATATGGAACTATTTAAAGAAATATTTTATTTGCATTTTATCTATTCAAAAACAGAAAAATAAAAAATAGAGTATAAAACTGTTTTGTTAATGTTTGCATTTAATAACTTTCTGGTTTTGTAATTTTAATAATCTTCTTATTTTATTATAATTATTTATATTCATTGTATCTTTCTTAGTATTTTATATCAGACTCATTTCATCTTTGCATTCTTAGTACCTACCATAGTATTGTGCCCAAATAGAGTAGTTACTAAGTAACTATTTGTTAAATTGATTTGAAAATGCTACTCACACAATGTATAATGATATGATAGCATAAACACTCTCATTAACTATACTTAAATAGCTATAATGTACAAATTGTAATTATATAGAAAATTTATATTTATAGATAAATAAGATTAATGGCAAGAATCATAATTCAATTCAGTTAAAAAGAATTTATTTCTTAAATTATTAAACTATTCTAGGATAAAAAATGAAACTTTAAGTTTATGCTCTGTTGAAAAAAACATGGACACAGAGAAGTAAACATAAAGCATGATGTAAATACAAAGTAATTTCACGAGAGGCAAGTTCAGACTGACAACTGAAGGATCAAGATAGGCCTCTTACAGGAAGAGACTTTGTGCTGAGTCTCTTAAGAGGCAGAGGGGAGGAGGGAAATCATTAAGTACATGGTAACAATCTATGCAGAGGAGGGAGATGGAATATCAGGTACAGAGAAGAGCAAATTGGCCAGTTTAACTGGAATACAGTGTTTATGAAAAGGCATTGTGAAATTAATCTCAACATAGGATTTGGAACCAGATTGTGAAGGGACTAACTCCCAAGCAGAGATTTTTATTTTATCCTAGAGACAATAGGGAGCCACTTCAGTTTAATGAGCAGGTGACCACCATGATCAGCTTTATTTATTTATTTGTGATTTTCTGTTTTCTGTGCTTTTGGAATGTAATTTGGCAAGTGTGTAGAGGATGCCTTGGAGAGGAGAGAAACTGAAAGCAGAGAGAGACCAGTTAGGAGTCCAATGCGATAGTCCAAGTGAGAAGTATTGAGGATCAAAATATGTGTGGTGACAATTTGAGAGAAGCAGATAGATATGAAAGAGGTGAAGACTGAATTGATAAGATTTGGGAAAGGGTGGAATGAATAAGACAAAAATCTGAAAATGACTCAGAGGTGGCAAACTTGGGTCACTAAGAGGAGGATCATGTCCCCAGTGAGATAAAGATAAGTTTTGTTTTGGATATGTTGAGTTTGAGAACTCTGTGGAATAGGTAGGTAGAGATGTCTAGCAATCAGTAGGTTCTGGACTGGTGCTCAAGTAGAGATGGGGAGTTAGACATGCTAAGTCAAAAATTTGGAAGTTTTTGACTTAGAATTGATAATTGAGTGTATTGGAGCTTGAAATCACCAATAGAAAGTACAGGACAGAACTCTTGAAGTACACTCACATGTATATAGATGATGATAGAGTAAAGGAGTCTGAACAGGAGCCCATTAGACAGGAAAAGAAAAGGAAAGAAAAGTATTAAGAAATCTCAAGCAAGAGAGAGTATCCTTAGACCTGGAGAATCATGGATTTGAGCTAGAAGAAACCCTAGAGATCAATCCTCTCAAGTAATAGATATGGAAAATGAAGCCTGAGAGAATATGACCTGCCCAGGGTCACACAAAAATAAAGTACCTGAGGCAGGATGGTTATAGAGATATCAAGAAAGATGAGGACTAAGAAAACACTTTTGGAAATAACAATTAATAGATCATTGGTAACTTTAGAGAGAGTAATTTCCTTCAAGTGTTGGGATCAGAAGTCATGTTGTGAGGACCAGACAAATCTGTGGAATTAAGGAAGTAGAGACAAAATATATAAACAGGTCTCCAAATGTTGTCTGTAAAAAGACAGGAGAGATGAAAAAAATATCATTATATACAAATATGTTTTATTGAATTTTTAAATTTTAAAAGTTAACATTCCTTTATTCCAACTTCTTTTTAGTAACTTAAAATCCAATTAATTTTCTAACACATCTTTTAAAGGAGATTTTTTTAATTGCAGAGAAACATTTCATGTAGCGCAAAATATGCTCTTGATGCCTAAAATGTATACTACTCTTCCAATCTGTATGCTCCATGTTGTTAATAATGACACAATGGAAGAAGTGCCACGAGTATTTCTCAAAGTGATACCTTATGTCTATACCAAGAATAAGGTAAGATTGAAGATTATGACAGTTATAAATTTTCTTTGTATAGAGGATAAAAAGATACTGTCTGTGTACTTTTGCTGTGTTTCTTTGCTGAGAAAACCTCCAAAATGGTCACAAAGAGTCAGACACAACTGAAAAACTAGGAATAAGATAGTCATAGCTGCCAATTTTTTTTAAATCACAGGTCTGATTATATCACTTCCTTACTCAGTAAACTATATTGTTTCTCTGTAGACTCTAGAATTAAATGAAAGTCTTCTGTTTAGCCTTTGAAATTCTGTACAACAACTTTCATCAACTTACTTTTCTAGCCTTGAATATTATTCCCTCTTCACCAATATACTGATGTAGCCAAAGCAACTTTTATGTTCCTCATGCATTCCTCCTCCACCTCCCATCTCTATCCCTTTGAATTAGTTGCCCACTATGTTCAGAATGCACTCCTTCCCTCTCTTCCATCTCTTAAAATGACCAGTTTCCTTCACGGTTCATCTCTAGCACCTTGTACAGTAAGTCTTTCTTGATTTCACTAACTTCTATTTCCTTTCCCATCTAATTTCTATTTTGTATTTATTGTAAATATTTTATATCTACATACTGTGTCCCTTAAATAGACTGTAATCTCAAAGATAGTGATCGTGTTGTACTTCAGATATTTGTGGATTCTTTGACTTCAAAACAAGTTTAGAAGCTTAATCTGCTGTTGGTTTGAGAGAAGATTAGAAGGTTAGAGAGACTCTCACAGAGAGTCATGTCTGCTCTCCACCATCTTGACTCCATACCCACAGCATCTCATCCCTTCTTTCTATATATGAGGAAACTGAGACCCCGAGAAAATCTGTGACTTGCCCAAGATTACACAGCTAGGTGTCTAAAGTGGAAATTTAATACTGTGCTTGTTGGCTTCCCATTCAGCATTATCCATTATACCACCCCATTCTTTGCTTTGTGTGTACTTGTCTCCTATCCATCAGATTGACTACTGACCACAAAAGTGAAAATGATAACTGCTGAAAGACCTAATGGAAAGCAGGAACATTAATGGGCCGGCGAATGGATATAACTGTTACAGAAAGATATCTGGAATTATATACAAGAGGTTACTGAACAGTGTATGCTCTTTGGCTCAGTTCTTATCATTGAGATGTATTTTCTAATGCATTTTTCACATAGGCTGAACATTGATTTGAAGTCACCAAATATCAATGCATATATTACTTGGTTTAGAAGTTCTTGCCAAGGTCTTCATAAGATTGCTTCTTCCCCTTTATCCACATGCTAGGATATAGATGTGATTTCCTTCATAATAATTTTGTTTATGTTGATTATCATATGAGAAGTATGTTCCAAATGCTGTTTCTTATTACCTTAGAAAAAGGAAGAAAGTAAGCAAATTAGAGGAATGTAGTATAGTTTACCGCTCAGACCTGTGGAGATGGAATAAATTTATGTCCAAAGAAGATCGGGAACTCTTAATTGAACACCAGATAGATAATTTTGATTATATTAAGTTAAAAAGTTTCTGTACAAATAAAACTAATGCAGACAAGATTAGGAGGGAAGCATCAAATTGGGAAATCATCTTTACATTTAATGGTTCTGATAAAGGCCTCATTTCTAAAATATATAGAGAATTGTTTCATATTTATAAGAATTCAAGCTACTCTTCAATAGATAAAATGGTCAAGGGATATGAACAGACAATTTTCAGATGATGAAATTAAAACCATTTCTAGTCATATGAAAAGTTGCTCCAAATCACTATTGATCAGAGAAATGCAAATTAAGACAACTCTGAGGTACCACTACACACCTGTCAGATTGGCTAAAATGACAGGAAAAGATAATGATGAATGCTGGAGGAGATGTGGGAAAGCTGGGACACTAATACATTGTTGGTGGGACTGTGAATGGATGCAACCATTCTGGAGAGCAATTTGGAGCTACACTCAAAAAGTTATCAAACTGTGCATATCCTTTGACCCAGCAGTGTTTCTATTGGGTTTATATCCCACAGAGATCTTAGAAGAGGGAAAGGGCCCCACATGTGCAAGAATGTTTGTGGCAGTCCTTTTTGTAGTGGCTAGAAACTGGAAACTGAATGGATGCCCATCAATTGGAGAGTGGCTGAATGAATTATGGAATATGAATGTTATGGAATATTATTGCTCTGTGAGAAACGACCAGCAGGATAATTTCAGAGAGGCCTGGAGAGACTTGCATGAACTGATGCTGAGTGAAATGAGCAGAACCAGGAGATCATTATACACAGCAACAAGACAATATGATGATCAATTCTGATGGACATGGTTCTCTTCAACAATGAAATGTTTCAAACCAGTTCCAATTGTTCAGTGAAGAAAGCCATATACACCCAGAGAGAGGGATATGAAATGTGGACCACAACATAACATTTTCATGCTCTGTAATGATGTTTGCTTGCATTGGGTTTCCTTTCTCTGATTTTTTTTTCTTGTAGATAGGATTTTTCTTGCGCAACAACTTGTCAAGTATTTTATCATTATTAACATGTAGTGGACTTCCTGCGATCTAGGGGAGGGAAGGGGACTGGGGGTAAAATTTGTAACGGAAAGCTTTGTAAAGATCAATGCTGAGGAACTACACATACATATATTATGTAAATAAAAAGCTTTAATAAAAAAATAATTTTTTTTTAAAAAAGGAAGAAAGCTCCACTACTAAGTCCTTTATTTGCTGTTCAAGGAAACTTGAGAAATTTCCATTTAGCAGCCACTAGCTTATTTTTTTCTTGTTTCATTTAGAGCTAGAATGTTAGGCTCATATATTTAAATCTGGTAAGAATTGTAGAGCAACTCATTTTGCAGATAAGAAAACTGAGACCCATAAATATTAAATAATTTTCCCAAGGCAACAAAGGCATTGGGGTAGAACTAGTATTTGAACCCAGGTCCCTAGAATCTAGATCTCATGACTTTCCCTTTGCTTTATTCAATAGTATTCTGAGCTTCACTATTGAAAAAAATCTCCCATTTGAAGTTCCAATAGTTTAATTATTATTTATAGGTATTTTTAAAATGCTGTGATTCTTAGCAGGCTCTCCCTTTTTTATCTTCTACTTTCACTGCAAAATCAGAAGGGAGGCATACAAATATAACTATCCTTTTTGGATCAGTGTTGATTTTTATATTTGGTCAGATTAGTGGATGGTTTAGTTACACATGAACAAATGATTCTTCTATTTTCAATGAAACATTTCTTAGTCTTGAACCATATTTACCAATGTATTTTTTTTCTCTCTTCCCCTGTCCTAGTTTATCATTGAAGGCTGTTTTGTATCTTCCTTTTTTCTTGGATTCCCATAGCCAAAGAATTTATCTCTTAAATTCTCAAATTAATAATGGTATGCCTCTCCCATACTTAAATGTATTTATCCTTAGATAGTTGCTCAGACCATATTCAGGGTCTTTAAAATTTGAGAGAATCTGTCCAAGTTCTCATTCTTAAGAGAATTCAGGGTGGCTTTCATGTGACAATAAGGCATAGGAATACAATTCTGTTGGAGTTATTTTAATGAGATGTTAAGAACCATTAAAAAATAAGGACAGTCAAATGACTTCTTGATAAAATAAATTTAGGAGATATTTTAGTCTAATTAAATTTTAAATAATTTATGATCTGATTATGTATTTTACTGATAGCATGCTATAATTAAAGTTTAAAACTATTTTTAATATTTGCCACACATTTTTCTAATATTTCTCCTGAATCATAAGATTGCTGATTATTATAATCAGATCTTGCTGTTTCAAATTGTTACTAAATAACTATTTGTATTCAAACTTAATTGTACCTTGTGTTAATTTAGCGTCACCGCTTACAGTTTAATGAGAAAAATCTCAATGAGTCATAATTTCTCCCTTTGTTCCATGATAATTTTTATATTTGTTCATCTTAGCATAATTTTTAATAAAATCCATTTGGTTATAATCAAATGATATGAATAATTTAATAATCCTTGGTTGCTTCTGAAAGGATCACTTAAATTCATAAAAACATAAGGAAAATTCTAATTTTAATACAATCTAAAAAAAACATCTCAACCTACATCTTACTTATAATTTGATCCTATCCACAGTTCAGGTAGCATCTCCTACTTAAGGCCTTTTCTGAGTCCTCTGTTCCTCCCAACACTTACCAGGTGTTTGCTCTCTCTTTAAACTGATTCTTTAGGACTAAAATAAATTTATGCTCTTTTCTAAATCCTTTCCATTAATTATCTGTACTCATGTTGTATACCCCAGTAGAATATAAGTTCTTTGAGGAATGATTTAAAAAATTATATCTAGTGCCTAGGACTGTGTATTATATACAGTAGAAACTGAATAAATTTTCTTGGTCACAGAATTTTTTTCTTTCTCTAAGTGATTCTTAAGCACAGTTTTTGTTTTTGTTTGGCAATAGTAGATTACAACATTGAATTGGCAGCCAACAGTAAAGTTCTTATCTCTTATAATAGAACCTGTGTGTTGAAAGAAACACTTAGAATGTTTTGTAGGGGCAGAACCAATTCTCATTTCACTAACTAGTGCCTTCACTTTCTGGAAGCACTCTTTAATCTTTTCTAGTTTGTTTATGGTCATATACTCCTAAAATATATCCACAAATTGCGTAGTCATTAAAATGATTATGTATATTTCATAGGAGAAAAAAAAGGCAGCTCTCATTTTTATGGTACAAATAGATTCCTTTTCTATTTCCTGTTTTATGGATGACATCAGTATTCCCCCAAGTTATGAGGCAAAAATCCTCCCTTATGTGCCTCTTACTTACTACTGCAAAAAGCATTTTGTCTGATTTAGACTATAATTTAGAGCAATATATCTTCAGAGCTCACTTAAGCATTTTTGCAGCATAATAGTTGTCAAAATTGGATGAAACTATTTTCCAGTGAATTGATGATTTTTTCCAATTCACCATTTTTATTTTCCAGTGAATTGGTGATTTTTTTTCCATTTCACCAATCTTGTTTTCCACTTTTTCATATCTCTGTTGCAGGGCATTATTTCCTTCTTGCACTGATCTCAATTCATTTCCCTATTTTTCTTCTAACTCTCTTTGAGATTCTTTAGGCAATCTTCCAGGAAAGCCTTGTGAAATGGGGACCAGCTCATGTCCGCTTTTGTGGCTTCCTCTGGGGTTGCTTTCCCTTTAGGAACCTCAGAATCTGGGGTCTGCCCTTCTTTCTCTCCGTGAAAGCTTTCTATGGTGAGAGCTCTCTTCTGCTTCTTACTCATGTTTTTGAGCTGTGATCTGACTCAAGCACGGGACAGGTAGCCGTTTCAATTTGCCCTGGGGCAGTTCGCCGAGTTGACTTCCAGTGCAGGGCTGGTCGGGCTAGATCTGCACTAGGACCACGCTTTCAACTGCTCTCAATCCACCCTTTACCAAAGGCAGATCTGCCAAAGCACCTGCCCACAAGCAGAGCAAAGTGGCCCAAGCGTCTCCCAGGGACTTCCTGGCTGCCTAAAATCCGCTGCTCTGTCCCAGCCCTGTCTTCCACCCAGCTGTGTACTGGCGGGGCAAGCGGCCCAGTCCCCTTCCCGTCCAAAACAGACCTTCTCCGGAGTTCTTTCAAAGTAAATTTTTGATAGAAGTGCATTGTACTCCAAGTAGTTTGATGGAGCCCTCACTCCAGAACCAGTTTGGAGGCTTAATTTGTTCTGGATCTGAGGGAAGATCTGAGGAGCTCACAGAGAACGCTGTCTGCAGTTTGCCATCTTGGCTCTGCCCCAGATGAAACTATTAACAATATTGTTTACCAAATAAGACATTTGAAACATTCATATTTTCATTAGATTTATTAATTTTAATCCAGATTAGTTAGTTCACTTGATTAAAGCTTGGCACAGTCATTGATCAATTTCTTATAACAATCAGATAACTTTAAAGAGAAAATAAACAGGGGCAGCTAGGTGGTACAGTGGATAGAGCACCAGCCCTAAAGTCAGGAAGACCTGAGTTCAGATCTGGTCTCAGACACTTAACATTTCCTAGCTGTGTGACCCTGGGCAAGTTACCTAACCTCAATTGCCTTAGCAAAAAAAAAAAAGAGAGAGAGAGAGAGAGAGAGAGAGACAGAATAAACCAAACAGTCATTCAACAATTATCAATTTACTAAGTATATATTGTATGCCAGGAATTATGCAGAGTTCTGAGGCTTCAAGTGCAAAAAAATGAGATCATCCTTACTGGCAAGAAACTGACATTTGAATAGGGAGAGGAGAACACATATAAATGTTTGGAATATGTATTTATGAAACATATATGTAAACATATAGAATATAAACCCTTAATTTATACACATTCATTATGCTAATATGTACTTATATATGTATTTGTTGCTTGACCAATGCTTATACATTGGATCCCCAAACCATCCTTCATGCAGTAATAATAGCATTTTTGTGGACTGTGATGAAGGTAAATCTTGGAAAGTTCTGATATCTAAGACGTTATCTCTTAAACTTTCTGTTCTCCAGGGATACAGAGTAGTGGGAAGTTTTTGTGTTTGATTGTGGTAGTATCTGTGTAGCAAATTCCCTTCCATGACAAACCATGTAATTCCTCAATGACTTACTCAATGGATTTATGAATTTTTGATCAAAATATTTTCATCACATTGTGGCAAACTTTCTAATGATGAGTCTCTCCAAAATTAATTTTTGTAGTTTTTTAATAATAGTCATATAATTCATTGTTAAGTTCATGTTAGAAACTTTTCTTGTTTAGCATGACTTGACAAAGCCTGTAATATAATAGTGGTTAAAGCATTATACCAGGACTTTACTGTATGTTCAATAGAAAAGATGTCATAGTATGGTAGATGAGAGTTTAGTCTTGGAGTCAAATGACCTGAATTTCATGCATATTGCATGTTTGACAATGGGCACACCTCTTGAACTTTCAGTGCCCTAAATAATTCTTTAAGACATGAGTTGAAAAACAGGTATGAATCTGCATGGATAGAGAGACTTTGTTCATTGAGAATCTTTACATGATTAAATTACAGAAAGAAAAAATAATAATTTTAATAGTGATGACTTTTTTTTTAATGAGTTAAGTGACTTGCCCAGGGTCACACAGCTAGGAAGAATAGTGATGACTTTTAACATAAAGTCCCTATACTTTCATGTCTCCGGGGCTCAAATACAATCAATTGTCAAAGATTTTAGTATTTAATTAATAAATAACACATATCTCTGTGACCCCCTTCTAAAAGATCTATGTATGTGTGTGTATACTTGTTGTTACTGTTTGTCTTTTGTTCTTTTTTTCAAATTTTGTTAGTATTTTATTTTCCCAAATACATGTAAAGACAGTTTCCAACATTCATTTTTGTAAGACTTTGTGATCTAATTTTTTCCCCTCTTTCCCTTACCTTCCCCAAGATAAAAAATAATCTTATATAGGTTAAATATGTGCAATTCTTTTAAACATATTTTCTTATTTGTCATGTTGTGCAAGAAAAATCAGACCAAAAGGGGAAAAAATCATGAGAAAGAAAACAAACAAAAAAAGTGAAAATACTATGCTTTGATCCTCATTCAGGCTCCATAGTTCTCTCTCTGGATGTGGATGGCATTTTTCATTCTAAGTTTATTAGACTTGTCTCAAATCACCTCAATGTTGAGTTGAACTGATTCACCATTGAGTTAGAATTGGTAGGGGTTATATAAGAAATGATAGAGAATAGCCTCTTTTGCCTAGTCTGTCTCTGTCTCTGTCTCTCTCTGTCTCTCTCTGTGTATGTGTCTGTCTCTCTGCTCTCTGTCTCTCTGATCTGTCTCTCTCTGTCTCTCTCTCTCACACACACATACATACACACACACACACACACAAATTAATCTGGAAGGGGACTCTCAAGATTTCTGGCCAAAATAGGAACAATTGCTATTTAAATTCATTCACTGTGATCCCAAACCATGACCAAGTATGGGTTGACCTGGGACCTATTGTTGGCTAGTCATTGAGAGCCAGAGTGATTTTTAAGGCATAATCCTCTAGAAGGAAATCTAGCCAGTAAACCCTAAGACATCTTGTGAGGTTTTAGGGACCAAATTTTACATTCCTTTGGGCAGAACACTCACAGGTAAGGGTATGATATTCTATGTAGACAGAGATAAGGGAAAGGAAAGAAGAAAGGGGAAAAAGGAAGAGAGAAGGTGTTTATGCTGCTCAGCTCAGTTTCAGTTGGATCCACAGTAAGGCTTTTGTTGTTGTTTGTTCTCATTTCTCCAAGGGGACCATGACATCAGAAAGGTGATGCCATAACATGCAAGTGAATTGGATTTAAGTGAGGGAAGGCTGTGCAAGGCCACCATATACTAATACCACTTCAAATACCAACTTCCTAATTCCTCTACTTATTTATTTCCCACGATTTACACTCTACTGTACCACAAATGGTCTTACCATCTACCAGGTCATACAGAAGCAATAATACCCTTGATCACCCACATCTTTCACATTTATTTTCATGAACTTCAAAATTTCTTTATCTGATTATAATATGTTGCCATTGTAGCTGTTTCCCTTTTCTTTGTAACATCAAACCTTGTTCCCCCATACCTCAATATCCAATTCATTTTCCCTGCAGTTCTTTCTCAGGCCATCATCTTTGCACTGGCTACATGCTTGTCCCATCCCAATTTTGACCTGAGTGGTGAATCAGTTCAACTCTACACTGTCCTTGAGGAGTCCCCTGACCCTTTATCCTATTGTCTTACAAAATCTCAGTCTTGGACTGTAAGTCCACAATCCCTTGAACATTTTCATTCCTACTCAATAGACCAAGTGGGGAAAAATTTAATGAGATGATAGCTATCAAGGATGGATTGATCAAGGGAGAACTTTTTTTTGAATGAGAAGACATGGACTTGTTTAGAAGATAGGAAATAAATAGCCAGTAGACAAGGAGAGATTGAAGAGAAACTGAGGATGACATAGGAGACAATCTACTGAAGAAGATGGCATGGAATGGGATGTGCATGTAGAATGATTTATTACCTAGGAAAAGAGAAGTTATATTTCTTCCTGTGAAATAATGGTGAAAAAGGCAATAGCAGCATAAGTCATCTGAGTAACGTGAGATAAGGAAAAGATTCATATGATTAACCATCAGTCTTCTAAAATCATGTTTGGCAACCATTTTTCTAATTGTGCATTGGCTTCTACATCTCTATCTCTTGGTTTATAGTTTCAAAGTAAATTTCCTATTTTGTATTTTAGTTGATTAATTCTGGAATATTAAACCCCCTAAGGTTAATGCCAAACCTAAATTTGGTATGATAATTAACAAAACTACTGTTTTTACATCTTCCTTTCTTGGCATATTTCATTTTTTTTATACAATATTGGGATGAATAAAAACTCATCTCATTGTTTATCTTTTCCACACAGGATCCTAAAATATGATGTTCCCAGGAAATTGGGTAATGAAGTAGCTTGGAGGCTTCCAAATAAAGTATACATCATATTTCATGTAGCTAAATATCTGGCAAAAGTTGGGCATAGAATATTTTTTCTTTTGCTTATATTCTACAAGTAGCTGTTACCTTAAGCTTTCTTCTTTTCTTTCCATAATTTTACATAACCTCAAAATTGTTTCCTTCCTTGTCTTTTATGACACTGCATTCTTTTTTAACCTACGTCCTTCATTGCTTCCAGTCCTAATATTTTCTCTATATACATACAAATCTTTTTTTGGATTTGCCTCTTTCCATTGCCTCCTTCGTTGTCTCCTTCACTGCTTTCAGTTCTCATATTATATGTATATGTATGTATATATATACTTGTGTGTATGTGTGTGTGTGTGTATGTATACACAGACACACAGACACACACAAAGCTTTTCAGAATTTCTCCCTTTTCCTTTCTGGTACTATCTTTTTAATACAGCAGTCTCCTATTGTTCCCTCTGTGATCAGTACAGCATTGCTATTATCCATCCTGCTTGCTGAACAAATCTTCCTAATTTCTTTTTCTTGTCTTTCTTGCTATAGCTAGCATTTCTAGTAAAATATAGAATAATAGTGGTGTTAATAGGTTTGCTTTACCCCAGATTTCATTGGGAAGGCTTCTGGCTTATCATCATTACAGATATTGCTTGCTCTTGGTTTTAGATACTATTTAAGATAATAAGGAAAGTTTGATTTATTCCTATAATTTTTTTTTGCTTTTTGCTGAGGCAATTGGGGTTAAATGACTTGCCCAGGGTCACACAGCTGTTACTTGTCTGAGACCAGATTTGAACTCGGGTCCTCCTGACTTCAGGGCTGGTGCTCTATCCACTGTGCCACCTAGCTGCCCCTATTCCTATAATTTTTAGAATAATGAATAGGAAGATGTGTTGTATTTTGTTTAAAGTTTTTTTCTGTATTTATTGAAATAACCATATGGTTTTGTTGTTTTTGTTACTAATATGGTCAGATATGCTTAAAGTTTTTTCTTAGTATTGAATCCGCCCTATATTCTTGGTCTAAATCTATTCAAATCATAGTGTATGATCTCTGCAATCTATTGCTTGTAATCTCCTTTCTAGTATTTTATTCTGTTATAAATACATTGATAGGTATCTAGGTGGCACAGTGAATAGAGCACGAGATTTGGACTCAGGAACTCCTCTTCCTGAATTAAAGTCTGGTTTCAGACAGCTTAGTAGCTCTGTGATTATTGGTATTTCACTTAATTGTGTTTGTATCAATTTCCTCATTTGTAAAATGAACTGGAAAAGGAAATAACAAGCCACATCAGTATCTTTGCCAAGAAAAACATAAATGAGGTCATGAAGCATTGGACAAGACTGAAATAATTCAACAGCAACAGTAACAAAATATATTGATATCTTTAGAAATTTTCTTCTTATCAGTCTTCCTTAAGATTGAAGTCCAATAATGGAATATCTAATTCAACCTCAAACTCTTTTAATTTATTTAGTTAATCATTTTATCTAATCTTGATGTTTCTACCTCCCTAATATCTCTCATGTCCAATCTCTTCTTTCTAATCACACAACCAACAACTTAATATTCTCAGCATCTTATATGTAGTAGGTATTAGACTGTTGTATCAATTACATAATGTTTTCCTATGTCTTGTCTCACCATTTTAATTCAACCTTCACACAGCTAATAAAATTTTTTTTTCCTGAGGCAATTGGGGTTAAGTGACTTGCCCAGGGTCACACAGCTGTTATGTGTCTGAGACCAGATTTGAACTCAGGTCCTCCTGACTTCAGGGCTGATGCTCTATCCACTGTGCCACCTAGCTGCCCCTAAATGTTTTTCTTTAAACCTTTATAGATCCGGCCATGATATTCTGCTACTCATAAACACCAATTGTTTCCTATTGTCTCCAGCATAAATTTTTAACTCCTCTGTTTGACTTTTAAAACTTTTCATAATGTAGCCTAACTTATCTTTCTAATTTCGCTATATTTTACTCCCTTTCCTGTACAAATTGACCTTCTATTCTTTGCTTATGGCAACTACTCAATTTCCCATATTTTTCAATTGTAGATTCTCATACTTAGAATTTACTCCCTCCTGATTCCTACTTTATACAATTCCTCACTTTATTCATGAGCCAGCTCACCATGAAACCTCTCATGATTCCCCCAAATATTAGGGCTCTCCCTCCCTAGCTACCTTTAACTTTATTGTATTTATTTTGTACTTTTCTGCATATACTTTAATATGTTTGCCCTTTCTCCCTTCATAGAGTATTAAAATCCTTGAAAGTAGGTAAAGTTTTACTTTTTCTATTCATATCCCAATGCTTATCACAAGAACTTGCATCTAAAGAGTCTACTTAATAAATAAGCATTTGTTGAAGGATTGTTTTGCCTTGTAGTCTTCTTTATTGAGGTAAATTAATCACAAACAGGTCAAAGTTTCTCATTTTGAATTTGAAATATTAAATCATAAATTCATTTGTTACAGATTTTAATACTGGAATGGATATTTAAAAACCATTTAGCACCATTCCATCATTTAACAATTGAAGCAACTGAGGCGCAGAACATTAAAATAACTTCTAAGATTTCATGCTTGGACCTCTGACTCCAAATACAGATATCATCTTGGAGATGTTTTTTTTCTAGTTAAATTTTTAAGAGTTAATTTTGAAGCACAAATTCTGATGTAACTAGGATAGATCCATGGAATTTTAATCATGACAACATTCTGAAAAGGTATTTCTTCCCTATCATGTTGTTTATCATTTAGGTATTTATGTGCATCAGGTCTCCAGCAAGTTGATTGATGTCTGAAGGGCAAGTAGGGACAGGGTCCATTGATAATATACTGTTTCTTCAGACCAGGATAAACCATAGGTACTTCCAAATACATCTAAGTTTGTACCCAATAGGACTATCTCCTCTATGTCAGGCAGAATATTTTTTCTTTTGAGCCAAATGAAAACGTTGCTTTTTCCTTTGTAATGACTGTGATTTTAAAATGGACTTTTTTCATTTTTTTTTAGAAGGGATACTCATTTGTGGCAGAAGCCTATACGAATGATTTTTATGTAACAGCTGGAAAATGGAGACTTCGTATCATTGGTTCTTATACTCCACTGCCATATCTTAATCGAGAGACTGTATGCAATTTATTTTCCATGAGGGAGATTAAAGACTATTATATTCCAAATGACAAGCAAATTATGTTCAGGTATATATATATATATCATATATATACATATATGTGTATATATTTCAAAAGGTAAAATATTTTGAAATTTTAAATTCATTTTTATATAAAACCATCATTAGGTTTTTGTGAGGATCAAATGACATAATGTTTGCCAAATATTTAGCACAGTATTTGGCCCATGGTAATTAATTCTTGTTTCCTTCCAATAAGCTATCAATATCTAAAGCAGGCAATATATCTACATAATCTAACTTTATAGTCACTATAAATCAACTAGAAACTCAAATTAAAAAAAAGATTCAGATAGAAATATTTAAGTAATGGAGGAAATTACCTTTTGAATAAAATATGATATATCCACAAAGATTATTATACTGAAGTATGAGATAATGATTCACCATACATCTAAATAATTTGCACATAGGTCTTCCTAAAATTATAAATTGGAGAGTTAATACAGGAGTTTGGTAAAATTTAAAGATGAAAAATTTAATTTTAAAAGAAAGAAAAAGGGTCTGATTTATGCTATATCTTTAATAAATTCTTGCTAATTTCAGTTTAATTGAATAGATATAATTATAAAATTAATTATTCTTCCCAAAAATAAAGTAAAAATGAAAGGATAAGAACAGTTATAATATATTTGTTTTTGATTGCATCAAAAATATATTGTTCACTGAAGAAAACCATATACACCTAGAGAGAGGGATATGAAATATGGACCACAACGTAACATTTTCATGCTCTCTATTGATATTTGCTTGCATTGTGTTGCCTTTCTCTGATTTTCTTTTGTTTTTTCTTGTAGATAGGATTTTTCTTGCATAACTTGTCAAGTATTTCAACATTATTAACATGTAGTGGACTTCCTGCCATCTAGGGGAGGGGAGGGGACTGGAGGTAAAATTTGTAATGGAAAGCTTTGTAAAGATCAATGCTGGGGAACTACCCATACATATGTTATACAAATAAAAAGCTTTAATTAAAAAATAAAAATAAAAAAAGCATTACCTAATTTCCCTCCCCCCCAAAATATTTATATTACCTAATATAAAGGTTACTATCTACAATCAAATCTCATAAAAATCTGTAATGTCTAAAATTACAGCAAAATGTTGGTTTGTATATCTATATTTCAAATGACTAACATTTATCTAAATAATATATATGTATGTATATATATATTAAAATGCTGATCCAAGGATTCCCAACTACTTTAATAAGGGAAGAATATTTTTCATTTTCAAAAATCTGTCAATACTGAAACTGAAACATGTGGAGATACAGGAGGCTGTGGATGACTAAGAGGGAAAATTACATGAAACTGCTAAAAAGAGCTAAGGGAGGAGCAGAGCCAAGATGATAGCATTACAAAAGCACTAAAGCTGACTTCTCCCAGCATTCCATTTAAAGCAACTTTAAAATAACTCCTCAGATTGAATTCTGAAGAGACAGAGACAGCAAAAGTCAGGAAGACATTCTTCTAGCCCAAAAGAACTTAGGAAGTTGAAAGGAGAGGTCTGTGACATTGGGGTAGGATCTTGCCTGGAGCCCATGTGAGTACAATGCAAATGGTGAGATGATGGTGACAGAAGCAGCAGAAGTTTCTGGGGCTGTCAAACTAGAGACAGTAATGGGAATCCAGACACTGATTACAAAGAGATTATAGGGAATCCCATGTGCTAGCCCTGGGCTTAAGACTGGATACAGTTTTGGTAACTCCTATAGAAAAGTTAGGTATACCAACTTAAAGAGAGAAGAGTATTGTCCATTACGAGAGAGCAGAACCCTGAAGAGCAACATCATTTGTGGTCACAAGCAGGAACCATTCCTAAGCAAGGATCAGAGCATAGACCTGGAGATCAGTGACCATACCTTTCCCTGCATCATACCATTTTAAAAGAACTGAAAACTTCTAAACTCACAGAATAAGCTCAAAATAACTGAGAAAAAAATTCAAAAGTTGAGGCAGTTTTCTTTCTTTTTTGAATTTTATTTAATTATTTTTAAATATTAAACCTTTTTATTTTTTAAAACATATGCATGGACAATTCTTCAACATTAGCCCTTGTAAAACCTTGTGTTCCAATTTTCCCCATCTTCCCCCACACCCTCCCCTAGATGGCAAGTAGTCCAATATATGTTAAACATGGAAGAAATATATGTTAAATCCAATATATGCATACATGTTTATACAATTATTGTGCTGCAAAAGAAAAATCAAATCAAACTAGTAAAAAAATGAGAAAGAAAATAAAATACAAGCAAACAACAACAAAAAGAGTGAGAATGTTATATTGTGAGTCTCATTCAGTTACCACAGTCCTTTTTCTGGGTGTAGATGGCTCTCTTCATCACTGAACAATTGGAACTGGTTTGAATCATCTCATTGTTGAAGAGAGCCACATTTGGAACAATTTTCTACCCCAGACCAAGGAACAGAGCCCAACTTAAAAATAAAATTAAGAATGTCAAGAAATAGATTGGAAAAATGAATAAACAATCAAAAAATGCACCTTGATAAGAAAAAAAACTGTTATGGGGACAGGAATGATCAAGACAAACTCAGAAGATGTCAAAAGCTGCAAACAAAGCCTCAAATGAAAAAAAAGTGATATAAGAGCTCAAAAAGAATTCCTGGAGGAGCTAAAATGATTTTAAAAATCAAATAAAAATTGTAGAAAATAACATTGGCAAATGAAAAAGTAAGTACAAAAGCTCACTGAAAAAAAGAATTCCTTAAAAAAATTAGAATTGGGGAAGTGAACAATAAAATAAAATCAAAAGAATGAAAAAATTAGAAGAAAATATGAAATATTTTCAAATATATTGAAAAACCAATCAAGGGGTGCAGAACCAAGATGGCAGAGAGTAGACAGGTCTTTGTCTGAGTTCTTCCTGGTTTCCATCAAATTCAACACCAGATTAAACCTCTGAATGGATTTTTGCAGTGACAGAACACACATATATTTGGAGTTTAACAAATTTCCAGCAGAAGACATCTTGGAATGACTTCAGGAAAGATCTGTCTCAATTGGACCGGAAGAGAATTGGCCCAGCACAGGCATGGTGCAGGGAGGCTCAGGGCAGAAAGACCCTCACATAGAGAATCAAGTAGGAGACTTTTAGCAAAAATATTGACTACTCTATCCAGGTTCAGAAACTAGTGGACCAGCAGATTAGCTGATACTACTATAGAAAGCAAATAGCCCTTGAATCCCAGCATAACAAGTGAGACTTGACCTCACACACCCCTCATGGGAAAGAAGCTGGCAGCAGTTGCCCCAGCACAGCATGAAGCTCCTTAGAGGAAACTTGGGACAATCTCTTCTTTACCCTAAGAGCAGTTCTCAACTATTAAAAATGAGCAAAAAAAGCAAAAAGAGCTCTGACCATAGATAGCTTTTATACAGACAGGGAAGAACAGAACTCAAACCCTAAGGACACTAAAGGCAAAATGTCTCTGGATGAAAAATCAGAGTGATATGAGTTGGTCTCCAAATCAGAAGGCTCTCTTGAAAGAATATAAAGAAGATCTTAAAAAGAGAGAAGAAAAACAGGCAAAGGAAATGAGAGCTTTGGAAAAAGAAACACAGAAATTGTCTAAAAAAACTCCTTAAAATGGATTTGGTAAAATGGAAAAAAAACATTCTGAAGAAAACCAAGTCTTAAAAAAATAAATTTGGTGAAATGGAAAAAGAAAACAATTCCTTGAAAAATCGAATTGGTGAAATGGGAAAAAAATCCAATGAACAAAACAACTCATTCAATAGTTCATTTGACCAAATGCAACAGGAGGTAAAAAAGTTATCTGAAGAAAATAATTCACTAAAAATTTTAATTGAACAAATGGAAGTTAATGATTCAATGAGACATCAAAAATCAAACAAAAGCAAAAACAAAAAAAATAGAATATGTAAAATATTTCATTGGGAAAACAACTGACCCAGAAAATAGATAAAGGAGAAAGAATCTAAGAATCATTGAACTATATGAAAACCACAATGTAAAAAAAGAGCCCAGACAACATCTTTCAAAAATTGTCAAAGAAAACTGCCCTGATATCCTAGAAGCAAAGGGTAAAAGAGCCTTTGAAAGAATCTATCAATGACCTCCTGAAAAAGATGAAAACTCCAAGGAATATTGTAGTTAAATTCCAAAATGATCAATTCAAAGAGAAAATATTGCAAGAAGCCAGAAAGAAACAATTCAAATATTGAGGAACCACAATCAAGATTACTCAGGGACTGGCAGCTCCCATTTTAAGGAATCAAAGGACCTGGAATATGATATTCTAGGGGGCAAAAGAGCTTGGATTGCAATGAAGAATCAATTATCTAGCAAAGGTAAGCTGTGTCTTTCAGGGGATAAGATAGACATTCAATGAAATAGGAATTTTTAAAATTATTTTTAATGAAAAGACTACAGCTTAATAGAAAATTTGGTCTTCAAATATAGAACTTAAGAGAAACATAAAAGGGAAGAAAAAATGTTTTTAAAGGTTAAAATGTTTACATACCTACATGGGAAGATGATATGTGTAACTCTTGAGAACTGTATCTTTGTTATGGGTATGCTTAAAGGATATAATTTGACTTTATTGTGATGATATAAAAAAGAAACCAGGGATGGAAAAGGAATTGTAATGAAAGAAGAAGAAAAGGGACATAAAAATGGGGCAAATTACATCATATGAAGAGACAAAAAAGATATATTACACTTGAGAGAAAGAAGGAAGGGGGATGAGCCTTGTTTGAACCTTAATCTTATCAGATTTGGCTTAAAGAGTAGCATATATATTTACTTTGATATAGAAATTTGTCTCACCCTACAGGAAAGTAGGAGAGGAAAGGGGGAAAAAAAAGGGGAAGGCTAATAGAAGGGAGAATAGCAGTAGAAGGAGAAAGAAAAAAGGAGGAAGGGCTGAAAAAAGGAAGAGCAAATTGAGGGAGGTAGTGGTGGTTAGAAGCAAAACACTGGGGAGAAGGAAAAGGGAGAGGAAAAAAAATATAACTTGGAAAAAATAGGATGGCAAGAAATACAGAGATAGTAATTTTAACTGTGAATGTGATTGGGATGAACTCTCCCATAAAATGGAAATGGATAGCAGACTGAATTAAAAGCCAGATTTCTACATTATGTTGTTTATAAGAACCACACTTGGAGAAGAAAGGTACATTCAGAGTAGAGATAAAAGGCTGGAGCAAAATCTATTATGCTTCAGCTGAAGTAAAAAAAAAAAAAAAAGCAGGGGTAGTAATCCTGATCTAAGATCAAGCAAAGACAAAAATAGCTCTTACTAAAGGGTACCATAGATAATGAAGTGATATCAATACAAAACATATATGCACCAAGTGGCATAGCTTCTAAATTCCTAGAAAGTTCAGAGAGTTGCAAGAAGAAACAGACAGCTACTAGTGAAGGATCTCAACCTTGCTCTATCAGAACTAGAGAAATCAAACTACAAAATAAGAAAGACGTTAAAGGAGGTAAATAGAATTTTAGAAAAGTTAGGGATAATAGACTTTTGGAGAAAATTGATTGGGGACAGAAGGGAATATACTCTTTTCTTGGCAGCACATGAAACCTGTATAAAAATTAACTGTGTATAAGGACATAAAACCCTCAAACTGAAAGGCAGAAATAGTAAGTGCATCTTTTTCAGATCATGATGAAATAAAAATTACATGTAATAAAGTGTTGTGCAAAAAAAGACCAAATTAACTGAAAAGTAATAGTTTAACCCTAAAGAATTAGTGGGTAAAACAACAAATCATAGAAACAATAAATAATTTCATCCAAGATAATAATAATGAGAAAAGACACCAAAATTTATAGGATCCAGTCATAGCAGTTTTTAGGGGAAAATTTATATTTCTAGATGCATACTTGAATAAAATAGAGGAGATCAATGAATTGGGCATATAAAAAAAAATAGTAGAAAAAGAACAAATTAAAAATTCCACTTAATTAATTTGAAATTTTGAAAATAAAAGAGGATATTAATAAAACTGAAAATAAGCAAACTATCAAACTAATAGATAAAACTAAGAGTTTTATGAAAAAAACAAAATAGATAAATCTTTATTTAATTTTATTGGAAGAAGGAAAGAAGAAAATCAAATCGCCCATATCAAAAATGAAGAAGAAATTAAAGCATTAATTAGGAATTATTTTGTCCAACTTTATGCTAATAAATCTGATGATCTAAGTGAAATGGATGAATATTTACAAAAATATATAGATTGTCCAGATTAGTAGAGGAGGAAATAAATTACTTAAACAGCCCCACTTTAGAAAAAGAAATTGAATGATCTATTAATGAACTTCCTAAGAAAAAATCTCTAGGGCAAGATGAATTTGCAAGTGTATTCTGTCAAACATTTAAGGAACAATTAATTCTAATACTGTGCAAACTATTTGGAAAAATAGGGAAAGAAGGAGTCTTACTAAATTCCTGTTATGACACACATATGGTGCTGATACTTAAAACAGATAGGGTCAAAACAGAGAAAGAAAATTACAGACCAATTTCCCTAATGAATATCAATGCAAAAATCTTAAATAAAATATTAGCAAAAACATTACAGCAAGTTATACACTATGATCAAATAGGATTTAAGCCAGGAATGCCAGGCCGATTCAGTATTAGGAAAACTGTTAAAATAATTGATTGTATAAATAAACCAGGCTAACAGAACTCATGACTATTTCAATAGATGCAGAAAATAAAATTTGACAAAATCCAACACCCAGTCCTATTAAAAACACTAGACAGCATAGGAATGAACGGAGTTTTCCTTAAAATTATCAATAGCATTTATCTAAAACCATCAGCAAGCATCATATGTAATGGTTATAATATGTAATGGGTATAAACTAGAAATATTCCCAATAAGATCATGGGTGAAATAAGGCTGTCCTTTATCATCATTACTATTCAATATTGTATTACAAAAGTTAGCTTTAGCAATAAAAGAATTAGAATAG
Source organism: Myrmecobius fasciatus (assembly GCA_023553655.1). NCBI lineage: Eukaryota > Metazoa > Chordata > Mammalia > Dasyuromorphia > Myrmecobiidae > Myrmecobius > Myrmecobius fasciatus. The sequence continues at coordinate 8,880 of JAJPUD010009320.1, read as the reverse complement.
GTAATGAGAAATCAAAATTATTACATCTTTGCAGATGATATGATGGTATACTTAGAGAATCCTATATAATCAACAAGAAAATCACTGGAAACAATTCACAGCTTTAGTAAAGTTGCAGGATACAAAATAAATCCACAGAAATTATTAGCATTTCTGTATGTTACAACCAAAATCCAGCAGCAAGAGATACAAAGAGAAATTTCATTTAAAATGACTGTAGATAATATTAAATATTCAGGAGTCTACCAGCCAAAACAAAGCCAAGAACTCTATGAACACAATTACAAAATGCTGTCAACACAAATAAACTTACATTTAAACAAATGGAAGAATATCAAATGCTCCTGGGTAGGCCAAACTAATATAATAAAACTGACAATTGAAGTTAATTAATCTACTTATTTAGTGCCATATGACTCAAACTGCCAAGAAATTACTTTACAGAGCTAGAAAAAAATAACAGTAAAATTCATCTAGAAGAACACAGTCAAGAATTTCAAGGGAACTAATGAAAAAAATGCAAATGAACATGGCCTAGCTGTACCAGATCTCTAAGATTGGCTAAGAAGACAGGAAAAGATCATTATAAATGTTGGAGGGGTTACGAGAAAACTGGGATATTGTTGGTGGAGTTATGAAGTGGTTCAACCATTCTGGAAAGCAATTTGGAAAATTGCCCAACAGGCTATCAAACTGTGTATACCCTTTCATCCAACAGTGTACTGTACACAGAAACAACAAGATTATGTGGTGACCAACTCTGATAGACATGGCTCTTTTCAACAACGAGGTGATTCAGGCCAGTTGCAGTAGACTTGTGATGGAGAAAGCGACTATGGGGACTGAATGTAGATCACAACATTTTTTCTTTGCACCTGTTGTTTGCTTGACCTTTTTTTTCTCATTTTTTCCTTTTTTAATCTGATGTTTCTTGTGCAGCATGATAAATTTAGAAATATGAATAGAAGAATTGCACATGTTTAACATACATTATGTTACTATCTAGTAGAGGGAGTGGGGTAAAATGAGCAAGAAAAATTTGGAACACAGGGTTTTATAAGGGTGAATGTTGAAAAGTATTTTTGCACATATTTTAAAAAAAAAAATTATTATTGAAAAAAATTGACCTGAAAAATATATTTAAGAGAGAATACTTAAGAATTATTGGACTAGGGGCAACTAGTTGGCGCAGTGGATAGAGCATCAGCACTGAAGTCAGGAGGACCTGAATTCAAATCTGGTCTCAGACACTTAACATTCCCTAACTGTGTGACCCTGGGCAAGTCACTTAACCTCAATTGCCTCAGCAAAAAGCAGAAAAAACAAAAGAATTATTGGACTACTTGAAAGCCATGATAAAAAAAGAGGGCAGACATCATATCTCAAAAAAAAAATTTAAAGAAAATTGCTGTGGTATCCCAGAACTTCTCCTCTCAGAGCTAGATAAGCCTAGCTATAAAATAAAGATGTTAAGGAGATGAATAGAATTTAAGAAAAGTTAGGTCTTATATATTTTTGTGGGTTTTTGTTTTGTTTGATTAATGTCTCACTGAGCCATTCACTTCTGTTTATCCAAATCTAATTTTTAGTCACTTTTCTTCAGTTAGCTTTTTAAAACATCCTTCTGCATTTAGCCAATTATACTTTTAAAGGAGTTGTTTTATTTATTGGATTTTTCCCCCCATTTCACCAATCCTATTTTTAAGGAGTTTTTCTTTTTCCATTTCACCAATTCTATTTTTCAAGGAGTTGTTTTCTTTTTTCATTTTGCCAAATCTATTTTTAAGAAGTGGTTTTCTTCAGCATACACTTTTTCCATTTCACCAAATGCATTTTTTAAGGAATTGTTTTCTTCAAACTATTTCTGTTTCCTTTTCCAAACTTGCCAATAAAGCTCTCGTTTCCTTTCCTCATATTTTCTAACTCTTTTAAAATCTTCTTTGAATTCTTCCAAGAGAGTATTTTGAGTTGGAGGCCAGTTCTTAGCCCTCTTTGAAGCTTCATATGATATACTTTTGAAGAATATTGAGTGGGAAGAAAAAGAACTAGTAAAAATCCTAATAAAATTGACAACCTTTTTGTTAATTTATTTAAAAAAGACCACAAAATTTCTAGTCTAAAAAAATGAAAAGGGTGAATGCACCACCAGTGAAGATGAAATTAAAGCAATTTGGAATTATTTTGCCCAATTATATGCCAATATTCTGACAATAAGGAAAATGCATTACTTTTTTTTCCTGCTTTTTTGCTGAGACGATTTGGGTTAAGTGACTTGCCTAAGGTCACACAGCTAGGCCATGTTAAGTGTCTGAGATCAAATTTGAACTCAGCTCCTCCTGACTTCAGGGCTGCTGCTTTATCCACTGTATCACCTAGTTGCCCCTGCATGACTGTTTATAAAAGTATACATAGCTCAGATTAACAAAAGAACATATAGAGTGTTTAATAATCCTATCTTAGAGAAAGAAATTGAACAAGTCATAAAGGCTTTCTTCAAGAAAAAATCCTTAGGACTAGATGGATTTATAAGTGAATGCTACCAAACATTTAAGGAAAAGAAATCCTAATACTCTACAAACTATTTGGAAAAATGGGTAAAGAAAGAACCCTATCAGATTCCTTTGATGACAGAAATATGGTTTTGATACCTAAATCAGGGATAACAAAAACAGAAAAAGAAAACTATGGATTAATTTCTCTACAAGTATATAAATATAAATATTTTAAATGAAATACTGACCTCATACACTAAAACCAGATGGGATTTAAAAATTGGACTTCAGGGTTGGTTCAATATTAAGAAAACTATCAGTATAACTGATCATCTCAGTAACAAAACCAACAAAAAACATATGATTATCCCAATAGATACCTAAAAGACTTTTTACAAAATAAAATAATCATTCCTATTAAAATCAATAGAAAATCTAGGGATAAATTGAACCTTTATAAAAGCAAGGTATATAAAAATGGGTGCCATCAAAATGGTAATCATTTTGAAATTTTCTCAGATAAGGCTTCTAGAATTATTTTAAAAAACTCCATAATGTTGGCTAGATAGGGAAAGATTTGATGTAAATAATACATTAATGCAAACTGTTATGATTTCTTCTGAAAGTCTTACATTAGTTTCCTTTTTATGGTCTATTCTAGTAGCTTAAAAACAACTTTGATAGTTCAAAGATTTTAAGGGAAGTTCTGAAATGGCATTTTTTGTACATCATTGTTCTAGCAAAGTTTATAATTACTTTTACTTGGATTACAGAAAATACTAGTAAATTGTCCACAGATGTTACTAATATTATTTTCTTTTATAGGTATTCAGTAAAAGTGGCAGTAGGACTTCTTGTTACAGTTCAGGTACACACTTCTAAAACTGATGTTTTCATCAAACTACAGATCCTGGAAAATGAGGAAGAAGCTGTAAGCACTATTGGAAAAGGCCATGCTATAATTCCTTCATTTTTTTTCCTTAGTAATGAAAGAATTTTAAGCTCTCAATGTAAGTACCTTATTTTTAATTCTTTTAAAAATATTTGGATTGAAGACCAGACATTTATTTGTTAAGTTTTGAAATCGTTTACTTGGAGAAAAAAATAAAACAACAAATATGTGAAAATGTGAAATAATGCAGTTATGCTCAAATGAAGTAATCATTTAAATACATTATTATGCTAATATATGCACACCATATGGTGTGCATATATATTTACCATACAAATATATCCATATATTAATCATTTTTCATGTGTGTATATGTGTATGTGCGTGGATAGCAGCAAAGCACTTAGTATATGATTTATAACACCTCTTTAAAGGATTCTGTTGTAATAACTCCTGGAGATGAGTTTATGTTTTTTAGGCCATGCTGGTAAAGCTCAAGATCTGATAAGTTCTCCCTTGCTGGAAAGGCTTTTAGTCGAATTTCCATAATATACTGTATTGTCTTCCCAAGATGCTTGTGAGTAGTTGGCTGGACGTTGGATCATACATTTTTGGCCTCAGCAACCTAGGAAATGACAAAAACAACAAAAACCACAGTAATGGTGGCAGAGTGGGAGCAAAAGTGACAGAGATTGCTCAGACTTATGGTTTTCAGACCTCATATCAACATTAATTTAATTATTAACTCTCTAAATGTGAGAATCTTGTCCAGTGACATGTAGGATATCCAGGTGAACATCCTACATTATATCAATATTGATATTTTTGCTGTAATTTTAATGAGAAGATATAAGGAAGTTGCATCTTAGCAGCAGAGGAAGGTAGACAGAGAAACAAGCATTTATTAAGCATCTATTATGTATCATACACTGTTATAAGTGCTTTACAAATGTTACATATGTCATATTTAATCCTCATAATCATCCTGGAAGGTAAGTATTATTATTTTTATTTTTATCCCCATTTTACAGTTGAAGGAACTGAGGCAGACAAAGGTTAAGTGATTTGCCTTAAGTCATACAGCTAGTAAGTATCTGCAGCTGGATTTAAATTCAGGTCTTATTGACTCTAGGCCCATAGCTTTCTCCACTGCACCACAATTAATGAAAAAAAGATATTTCATTCATGGGATACTTGCTCATCTCACATTTCATTGTTATTGGTAAAGATAAGCAAAAAGCTATTAAGATTCTTGCAGCACAGTTAAAGAGAAATTATATGAAGAATTTAATAAGAAATCAATCCTATTATTTATCCTTTGATATTATATTTCTTCTTAAACCTTCATCTGATCTCAACTTTCTGTTACTATCAAATGAGGGTCCATGCATCTTCAAAGTTAATTAGGTTTGCAAGATTAATCTCCAGTGAGTAGATATCCAATGCCATTTATCAACCTCTGTTTTTTACAAAGTAATAAATTGTTCTATATGTTTGCAGCTTTTAAGTATAGTCCTTCTTTGTCACTTGTTTTTTATTTCCTTGATATTCTTTTCCCCCCTCAATATTATTTTATTTTTCCAAAACATATAAAGATAGTTTTCAACATTCATTTTTGTAAGATTTTGTTTTCCTAATTTTTTCCTTCCCTACTTTACTTCCCTGCTCCACAAAACAGCAAGTAATGTGATATAAATTTAATATATTCAATTCTTTTAAACATATTTCCATATTTGTCATGTTGTATAAGAAAAATCAGATTAAAAGAGAAAAAAACTTAAGAAAACAAACAAAAAAAGGTGAAACTATATGCTTCAAATCATATTCAGCCTCTATAGTTCTCTCTCTGGTTACAGATGTCATTTTCCATCCTAAGGCTTTTTAAATAGCCTTGAATTACCACATTGTTGAGAAGAACCATGCCCATCGCAGGTGATCATCACATAATCTTGTTGTTACTATGTATAACATTCCCGGTTTTGTTCACTTCAATCAACATCAATTCATGAAAGCCTTATGTTCCATTATATTCATGTGCCATGACTCATTCAGCCATTCCCCAATTGATGGGCATTCACTCAATTTTCAGTTCCTTACCATTACAAAAAAGGGCTACTATGAATATTTTTGCATATATGGGTCTTATTCCCTCTTTTATCATCTTTTTGGGATACAGACCCATTAGTGAGATTGCTGAATGAAAGGATATGGACAATTTTATAGCCCTTTGGGCAGAGTTCCAAATTGCTCTCTAGAATGGTTGGATCATTTTACAACTCCACCAAAAATGCATTAGCGTTTCCCACATTGCATTTCCCACATCTTCTCCAACATTTATCATTATCTTTTCCTGTTATCTTAGCCAGTCTAAGTAGTGTTAAGTGATAACTCAGACTTGTCTTAATTTGCATTTCTTTAATCAATCAAACTCTAATCAATTAGAGCATTTTTGTATGACTAGAAATGGTTTTAATTTCTTTATCTGAAAATTGTTCATATCCTTGAATCATTTTGGAGAATGATTTGTATGCTTATAAACTTAAGTCAGTTCTTTATATATTTTATAAATGAGGCCCTTATCAGAAACATTGGCTATAAAATTTTCCCCCCAGTTTTCTGCTTTTCTTCTAATCTTTGCTGTATTGATTTTGTTTGTGCAAAATTTTTTTGATTTAATGTAATCAAAATTATCCATTTTGCATTTCATAATATTCTTTAGTTCTTCTTTGGCCATAATTCCTCCCTTCTCCACAGATCTGACAGATGTACTATCCCTTGCTCTACTAATTTACTTACAATATCATTCTTTATGTCTAAATCATGAACCTATTTGTACCATATTTTGATATAGGCTATGAGATGCTGGCCAGTGCCAAGTTTCTGACATGCTATTTTCCAATTTTCCCAGCAATTTCTGTCAAATAGTAAGTTTTGATCCCAAAAGCTGGAGTCTTTGGATTTATCAAACACCACATCACTGTAGTCTTCGACTATTGTGTCTTCTGAACCTAATCTATTTCACTGATTGACTACTTTATTTCTTAATAAGTACCAAATGGTTTTGGTGACAGGTTCTTTATAATATAATTTTAGGTCTAGTACAGCTAAGCCACATTCATTTGCACTTTTTTTTTCATTAATTCCCTTGAAATTCTTGATCTTTTGTTCTTCCAGATGAATTTTGTTATTATTTTTTCTTTCTCTATAAAAGCAATTTCTTGGCAGTTTGATTGATATAGCATTAAATAAGTAGATTTAGAGGTAGAATTGTCATTTTTATTATATTAGGTTGGCCTATCCATAAGCAATTGATATTTTTCCAGTTGTTTCACTAGTCTAACATTTATTTGTGTGGAAAGTGTTTTGTAATTGTCTTCATATAGTTCCTGGTTTTGTCTTAGTAGGTAGAGATTCCCAAATATTTTATATTGTTTACAGTTATTTTAAATGGGATTTCTTTATCTCTTGCTGCTGGGCTTTATTGGTAACATATAGAAATTCTGATAATTTATGTGGATTTATTTTGTTGAATAACTTGAAACTTTGTTAAAAGTTGTTACTTGTTTTAATAGTTTTTTAGTTGATTCTCTAAATATACCATCATATCATCTGCAAAGTGACAGTTTTTTTTCTCATTGCCTATCCTAATTGCTTCATTTTCTTTTTCTATTGCTAAAGCTAATACTTATAACACAATATTGACTAATAGTTTTCCTTGATATTCTTTTTTTATTATTAAATCTTTTTATTTGTATAACATATGTATAGGTAGTTCCCCAGCATTGATCTTTACAAAGGTCTCCATTACAACTTTTACCCCCAGTTCCCTCCCCTCCCCTAGATGTCAGGAAGTCCACTACATGTTAATAATGTTGAAATACTTGACAAGTTATGCAAGAAAAATACTATCTACAAGAAAAAAAAGAAAACCAGAGAAAGGCAACACAATGCAAGCAAACATCAATAGAGATCATAAAAATGTTACGTTGTGGTCCATATTTCATATCCCTCTCTCTGGGTGTATATGGTTTTCTTCAGTGAACAATTGGAACTGGTTTGAGACATTTCTTTGTTGCAGAGAGCCATGGACCTCAGAATTGATCGTCATATAGTATTGTTGTTGCCGTGTATAATGATCTCCTGGTTCTGCTCATTTCACTCAGCATCAGTTCATGCAAGTTGCTCCAGGCCTCTCTGAAATCATCCTGCTGGTCGTTTCTTACAGAACAATAATATTCCATAACATTCATATATAATTTATTCAGCCACTCTCCAATTGATGGGCATCCCTTCAGTTTCCAGTTTCTAGTCACTACAAAAAGGACTGCCACAAACATTCTTGCACATGTGGGTCCCTTTCCCTCCTCTAAGATCTCTTTGGGATCTAGGCCCAGTAGAAACACTGCTGGGTCAAAGGGTATGCACAGTTTGATAACTTTTTGAGCATAGCTCCAAATTGCTCTCCAGCATGGTTGGATCCGTTCACAGTTCCACCAACAAGGTATTAGTGTCCCAGTTTTCCCACATCCCCTCCAACATTCATCATTATCTTTTTCTGTCATTTTAGCCAATCTGACAGGTGTGTAGTGGTACCTCAGAGTTGTCCTAATTTGCATTTCTCTGATCAATAGTGATTTGGAGCAACTTTTCATATGACTAGAGATGGTTTTAATTTCATCATCTGAAAATTGTCTGTTCAAATCCCTTGACCACTTATCTATTGAAGAGTGGCTTGAATTCTTATATATATGAGACAGTTCTCTATATATTTTAGAAATGAGGCCTTTATCAGAACCATTAAATGTAAAGATGATTTCCCAGTTTGATGCTTCCCTCCTAATCTTGTCTACATTAGTTTTATTTGTACAGAAACTTTTTAACTTAATATAATCAAAATTATCCATCTGGTGTTCAATTAGGAGTTCCAGATCTTCTTTGGACATAAATTTATTCCATCTCCACAGGTCTGAGAGGTAAACTATATTACGTTCCTCTAACTTGCTTACAAAATCACTCTTTATATCTAGATCTTGAACCCATTTAGATCTTATCTTGGTATGTGGTATTAGGTATGGGTCAAGCCCTAATTTCTTCCACACTAGTTTCCAATTTTCCCAGCAGTTTTTGCTGAATAGTGAGTACTTATCCCAAAAGCTGGGGTCTTTGGATTTATCAAACACTAAATTGTTGAGGTTATTTCCTAGATTATCCTGATAACCTATCCTGTGCCACTGATCGACTGCTCTATTTCTTAGCCAGTAACAAATGGTTTTGATGACCACTGCTTTATAATATAGTTTTAGATCTGGTACAGCAAGGCCACCTTCATCTGCCTTTTTTTTCCATTAATCCCCTTGAAATCCTTGACCTTTTGTTCTTCCAAATGAACTTTGCTACTATTTTTTCTAGATCTGTAAAATAATTTCTTGGGAGTTTGATTGGTATGGCACTAAATAAGTAGATTAGTTTGGGTAGTATTGTCATTTTTATTATGTT
>JAJPUD010009319.1:20944-69626 GCA_023553655.1 Myrmecobius fasciatus | reverse complement strand
AATAAATAAATAAATAAATAAATAAATAAATAAATAAATAAATAAATGAATGAATGAATAAATAAAAAGCAGGGCTTGTGATCCTGATTTCAGATCAAGCAAAACCAAAAGCAGATCTAATTAAAAGAGAAGAAATTTCATCTTAATAAAGGGTAGCATAGATAATAAAGTAATATCAATATTAAAGATAAATGCATCAAGTAGTATAGCATCCAAATTCTTAGAGGAGAAATTAAGGTAGTTGCAAGAAGAAATAGATAGCAAAACTCACCTGATGATCTCTCTCTCTCATCTCTGTTCTCTCTCTCTCTGGCTCTTTCTTTCTCTCTCTCTCTCTCTCTCCCCCATCTAAATCAAAATAAACCACAAAACTAAATTAAGTAGATGAATAGAATTTTAGAAATGTTAGAATCTTTGGAGAAAATTAATGAGGACAGAAAGGAATATACCTTTTTCTCAACAGTACATGGCATCTATTCAATAACGTGACCATTTATTAAGGTACAAAAATCTTACAATCAAATGCAGAAGGGCAGAAGTATTAAATGCATCCTTTTCAGGATTATTACATGCAATAAAAATTACATGTAAGAGGGTGCCTGAAAAATAGGCCAAAAATTATTTGGAAACAATAATGGAATCCTAAAGAATGATTCATTTAAAACAACTAATCATAGAAATAATACATAATTTCACTCAAGAAAAGAATAACATCATGGTGTGGAGGATATCCTGGCTTCTTAACTATCAGGCAACACTAGACTATCATAGATGAATTGGCCCAACTCAGATATGCTCAAATTAGTACCTAGGAATGACACTGTATTTCTATTATCTGAGGATAAACTATCAGGAAGCCCTATCTCCAGGACATTGGTGAGCAATTATTTTCCTATGGGATGCAAGAAAACAAATAAAATAAGAAATTACTTTAAGTCTCTTGTAGCCTTCTTATTCCATTGCAATGGTGATAAAGTTATTGAAAAGGATACTAGAAGTATTAATACTTTTAGAGACCATTGAAACAATAATTTTATTTTTGTTTGGAATGTCTTTTAGTGACTAAGTAGATATACTATTATTAAAAGTGAGCCATATTCACATTGACATTTTTGCCAAAATCAAGTCACAAAAAAAGTTATTGGTAAATCAAATAAAACTTGTTTAATTATGTGTCTAAGAGCAGCAAGACTACAAGATAGTTGCCTACATGTTCTAAAGATACCCTCTATTTCTACCTTAACAATATTATAATTCTAAATTTTTTTAAAAAATTATGAAGGAAATTATTTTAAAAATATCTAACCTAACTCAAATCATTTCACCATACAATTGGGTATTTGTTAAGGCAGTGTAAAGGAGAAAAGAAGGTAGAAAAGGAAAACAAATTATAAATTTTCATATGAAGGAAAGGAAAAATTTCAGTTTTATTGAGTGCTGAGTAGCCTCAGGGAATGCCATTCTTTAAGTAGTCAGAAATTTCCTGAATCTGGCAAGCATTCACTAGCATTTAAAAGTAAAATTGACTATAATTTAATGCTTGAAAAAATCCCACTGGTAAGAAAATTAAAATGACAATCATTTTAGAATCAACTAGGCAAATAAAGACTATCACAAACACGGATGTATCTGTATACACAAATACACATGTGTGTATATGCACATGTGTGCATCTGTATTATGCATGTGTCTTTGTGTGTATGTGTATTCTAATAGGATTATTGATTAGTTGGAACAGAAATTAAAACCGACACCAAATTAAAAGATAGGAAAAAGATAAGATACAAGTGTTCCCATACAATTACAAAAATTGCCAAATTAGTTTATTTAAATTGTTGAACTAAAAAAACAAGAAAAAAGAAAAAAAGTTAACTTTCATGATTAAGAGGAAATTTGGAACAGGGAAAAGAACTATAGTCTTGGAATCAAAAGATGTCTGTTAAAAATTCATCTTTTTTGAAGATTTAATTAATTTATTTTTATTTTTTAAATTCACATGCCTTTATGAATAGTGTTGGGAGAGAAAAATCAGAACAAAAGGATAAAACCATGGGAGAGACCAAAAGAAAAAAACCAGAAAAAAAGAAGTGAATATATCATCTATTTATTTACATTCAGTCTTCATCATTCTTTTTCTGGATACAGATGGCATTTTCTATCCAAAGTTTATTGACATTACCTTGGTTCACTGAATCACTGAGAAGCAAGTTTCTCATAGTTGATCGCTGCACTTATTTGCTGTTAATGTGTGCAATGTTTTCCTGATTCCATTTGTTTCCTTTAGCAACAATTCATGTTAATTTTTCTAGGACTTACTAAAGTTAACTTGCTCATCATTTTTTGTAAAACAATAATATTTCTTTACTTTCATATGCTATAACATATTCAGCCATTCCCCAATTAATGGGCATATACTCATTTTCCAAATCTTTGTTACCCCAAAAAGAGCTGCTACAAACATTTTTGCACATATGGATCCTTTCCCCTCCCCCCCTTTTTTATGGTTTCCTTAGGATACAGACCAAGTAGTGGCACTGCTAGGTCAAAGAGTCAGCACAGCTTGATGGCCCTTTGGGCATAGTTCCAAATTGCTTTCCAGAGGAGTTATTCATTTCATAAATCTACCAAAAATACATTAATGTCCCAGTTTTGCCATATCCCCTCCAATATTTCTCATTAACTTTTCCTGTTATTTTAGCCAATCTGAGAGATATGAGGTGGTACCTCAGTGTTGTTTTAATTTGCATTTCTCTATCAGCAGTGATTTAGAATATTTTTATATGAGTATAGTTGGTTTTAATTTAGTCATCTGAAAATTGTCTGTTCATATCCTTTGATGATTTAGCAGTTGGGGAATGACTTGTATTCTTATAAATTTGATGCAATTCTTTATTTTAGAAATGAGACTTTTACCAGAAAAAATGGCTGTAATGATTTTCCCCCAGTTTTGTACTTCCCTTTTAATCTTGTTTCTACTGGTTTTGCTTTCTCCTTATTGCATTGGAAAATTAACTGACCTTATTCTCCCTTGTTATAGTTTCTTCCCATTTATGAATTGTGAGTTCAGCTAGGGAACTTAGCCCAAGTCTTCCCTCTTGTTAATTACAACTTTCTTTTGGAACTTAGCCTGAGCCAAAAACTTAATGAAATCTTTGTCTCTTGATTTGGAGATGGTCTAATTCTGAAAATTCTTTTGAGATACGTTATGATACTGGAAAAACCTCAATATTTTAGGGATTTAGGGAAATACCACATCCTGACATCATTTCTTTGAAGAAAAAAAAAAATATATATATATATATATAAAACCACTGTAACATTAAAATGTCCAAAAGAGTCATGAAACTGCTTCACTACCCAAATTCTTTGTGTCATTGCCAAGTATATAGATATGACACCCAAACAGCAGTTTAAATGAAACATTGTTTAATTGATAACATTTTACAGGCTTTATAGGCTTAAATGAGCATATGAATAAATACTGGAATGAAAGATTTCCAGAATCACTTAACAATTAAAGGAGAAAATAATCCTGCTTATAGATTAGCATAAGATCCAAATAAATTGGATCACTCTGAGATGAAAAAGAGATGAGTCACATTTGTGATTAATATTTCATATACCCTCCATATGGCTCACTTCTACCTTGGGGAATCCAAAGTTTCCTTCTGTTAGCCTAAATTTAAGTGATAATAATCAATACAAAAAATGAGGTTTTTAATAAGGGAAAGTGAGCTGCAATTTGGGGTGCCAAACTACAAGTGATGGGGTACTGCAGGAAGGAGCTGTGCACATGGTTTATATAAGAAACCAAAGCAAGAAGAATGACTACATTCAGGTTGGAGAGGTTAGAAACTACAAAGGTTCATTGGGTAAATTGCTTTTTATGACAAGAAAGAGTTCCTAAAGAAAGATCAGAAGTCTCTAGAAGGGAGAGTTTAGGAGACTTATGAAATAATCAGAGGGTAGAAATGGCAAAGTCAGGTCAATCCCAAGGAATTTATTGCCTTGGAACTGAGACCAGGTCAGCTTCAGTCATCTGTGTTTGCCATATGTAAGGCTAGTTTAAATGTTACTAGATACTTTTCGTGATTCCTCAGCCACTGATATCTCCCAATGCTCTCTCTATATATATTTAGAGCACTGGGCCTGAAATCAAGAGGACTTGAGTTCAAATTCATCCTCAGATACATTCTGGCTGTGTAACTCTAGATCAGTTACTTAATGCTCATATGAGTAGAGAAGAAACAGAAAATCATTCCAGTATCTTTGCCAAGAAAACTACAAATGAATTCACCAAGAGTCAGACATGACTAAAAAAAATTCAATAACAGACTGTACAATGACAACAAAAATATGTACAATTGTACACATACAACAATACATTAATTTGCAGGGTTATTTATATATTTGTGTATATATGTATGTGTAGTTTCAGATAAATATAAGGCATTGAAAGTCAGCGAATTTCATTGTTTCATTGTTATTTCCAATGTCTAGAAAATTGAATGCCAAAGTATAAACATTTAGAAAATACTTAGCACAACTGTCGCCCACATTTTGATTTTAATTTACACAATCATTGTTATAATTAATATCATAATTTATTCAAGCTTAATCAAAATATAAAATGCAAATTTGAAAAATGTCACATCATAGAATACATACTTCACAGTATTTGAGACCTATCTAACAATGCACTTCTCGAAGGTATCCTTGATGAAAACATTAAAAGAAATCGATCTCGAAAGATAATCTTTACAGAAGACCTATTAACTGAAAACAAAAACATAAAGGATGGTACTTAAATATCAACTGAAGAGACATTTTCTAATAGATGCAGAAGTTTTCCAAAACATTCTTCCTTGTAAATTTCTAGGATAAAACACTTTATAACATATATCAGACAAAATTGTTTAATTTGAAGATAATATTGCCCACACATATTCATCATGAATCTCTTCATTTTTCTTTGAAAATTCCTTATCTTCAGATTTTAGTTATCATAACTGCAAGTTTTAGAATGTGATTCATCACTGCATGATAACATATAAATTGGATTCAAAGAGGAAAAACCAAAAAATGAGAAAATTTTTTATAGGTGTATGGCAACATTATTTAAAACAATGAAATTTTCAGAAACATCACAAAGTTAGTGGAGAGATAGAGTTTTATAATGATTGGCAATAACAACTATCAGGATAGTTGTTCTGCTTGTTACTTTGATAGACACAGAGGAACTGTCAAATGCTTGATTTATTTTGGTAGCAATTAAGGAAGTCACAAGAGAATTTTCTATTTTAGTTTTTATTCTTATTATCAAGGGTCCATGTCTTGAGGAATAAGAAATGACAGATACCATAGGAGAAAAATGACAATGTTATCTATCATAGTATTTGTAATAGAGAGAAAAGTTGATCAAAATTACTTTTTACCTTCTCTTCTCTTTCATCCTATCACTCTAATATAATTTATTTTCTACTATTTGCCTATAACTGTTTCATATTTGCTATACACTATAAGTAAAAATCAAAGCAAAAAAAAAACTATTCTCAACTTCAAATAAATGTCATTGAAACTTACCTCCCCCATCATGCAATAATTCTAGTTTAATCTCCATTTCAGATATTATACTCCAGAGGAGAAAATAAAAGCCATCTAAGAGATAAATGGTTCAACCTTCCCACTTTTCACTTTTTATCATTATGCTTATGTATTAGCAACAACAAAAATAGCATAAAAATAACATAGATAAACCATTGGTTAATTAAGTTATGAAAAAGGAAAGAAAATCAAATTAACAGTATCAACAATTAAAAGGGTATATTCACCACTAATAATTATTAGGAATTATTTTGCTTAATTACATGGCAATAAATTTAACAATTTAAAATAAATGGATAAATATTCATAAAAATATAAATTATCCAGATTAATAGAAGGTGAAATAGAATAATTCAGTAATTTAATATTAAAGGAAGAAATTGAGGGCGGAGCCAAGATGGCAGAGTGAAAAGGTGACTTTCTGCCTCTCCTCCAGTCTTCTCTCAAATCAACAATAAAATAAGCCTCTGAACTGATCTTCAAGTCAACGCACTCAGAAATTTTTGGACACTGCTCTCTGGATAACTTCATATCAGGTTAGTTTGACTCGGACAGAGAGACAAATAGACGACTCCTGTGTAGGCCGGAAGTGAGGGTGGGACTCAGCTCAGCTCATGCAGAAATTCCAAACTCCAAACTCCAAATTCCAAAAACCTGGAGTTTATGTGAGGCACTAGGACACTCTGCCCTGATTGGGGGCAGGTGTTCTGGCAGACTTGCCTTGTTTAAGGAGTAATTTGGACTTAGTCCTAGCCCCCACTGGCCCAGCAACTTAAGTCAACTCGCCGAAGTGCCCCAGGGCAAAGCTTTTTCAGCCACCATTTTTTTTCCCTACCTTAAAGAGATATCCACGCTGTCTAAAAAAAAAATGATGAAGAAGCAAAAGAGAGCTCTCACCATAGACAGCTTTTATCACGACAAAGAAATGTTGACCAGAGATCCAGATGTTCCTTTAGACAAAACTACAGAGAAAATCAGCAAGGACCATCACTGGTCCCTTTTTCAAAAGGCCTTTCTGGAAGATTGCATAAAGAACCTCAAAAGAGAGCTGGAGGATAAATGGGAAAATAAACTGAAATCAGTGCAAGAAGGATATGATGCCCTGCAAAAAAGACATGAAAAAGCCACCAATTTATTGAAAAATAAAATTAGTGAAGTGGAAAAAGAGTGCAATGAACAAAAAATTCAATTGGCCAGTTAGAAAAGGAGCTTAAAAAGGTAACTGAAGAAAACAACACTTTAAAATAAGAATTGAACAAATGCAAGTGAATGACTCCATAAGACTTCAAGAATCAGTCAAACAAAAACAAAAAAAAAATGAAAAATTAGAAGAAAATATGAAATATCTCCTAGGAAAAACAACTGACTTGGAAAACAGATCTAGGAGATACAATCTAAAGATTATTGGACTTCCCGAAAGTCATGATGATAAAAAGAATCTAAACACCATCTTCCAGGAAATCCTGAAAGAAAACTGTCCTGAGATTGTAGAATCAGAAGGCAAAATCACCATTGAAAGAATTCACTGATCACCTCCTGAAAGAGACCCAAAAATTAAAACCCCAAGGAATATCTTGCTAAATTTTAGGACTATAGCACCAAGGAAAAGATTCTGCTAACAGCTAGAAAGAAACAATTCAAATACCGAGGATCAATAATCAGAATCACACACGATCTGTCAGCCTCCACATTGAAGGATTGAAGGGCCTGGAACCAGATATTCCAAAAGGCAAAGGAACTTGGATTACAACCAAGAATAACCTATCTAGCTAGAATGAGCATTATCCTCCAGGGAAGAAGATGGTCGTTCAATGATATAGGTGAATTTCACCTATTTCTAATGAAAAGACCGGATCTGAACAAAAAAATTCGATATCCAAACACAGAACTCAAGAGATGCATAAAAAGGTAAAAAGGAAAGGACTCTTGAGAACTTTATTTTTACTAGGGGAATACTTAAAGTTTGGGGGTATAATTAGATATTAGTTTGATAATATGAAAAAGAGAACTAGAGGGGAAAAGGTTGTCATACTGGGGAAAGAGGTAAAAAGTGGTAAAATAAGATAAAAAAAAAAGGAGGTAAAAACAACGTAAAATCACTTGAAGAGGCAAAGAATACCTAATATAATTGAGAGAAAGAGGGGAGGGAGATGAGCATTGTGTCAATCTTATTCTCACCAATTTGGGCTCTAAAAGTGTATATCAAACATTTGATTTCACATAGAAACTTGTCTGTTGCTAGAGGGAAGTGGGAGGGAAAGGAGGAAAAGTAAGGGACAAACTAATAGAAGGGCAAATAGAAGAATCAAGGGAAAGGAGTAAAAAACAGGGGGAGGGGATCTAAAGGGTGGAGTATTTTTTGGGGGAGGGGGTCATCAAAAGCAAAGTACTGAGGAGGGGGGAAGGAAGAAAGGGGAAAGGAAAGGGGAAAACATAACTTGGGTAAATAAGATGGCAGGAAATAAAGAATTAGTTATTCTAACTGTGAATGTGAATGGGATGAACTCTCCCATAAAGCGGAAGCAGATATCTGATTGGATTAAAAACCAGAATCCCACAATATGTTGTCTACAAAAAACACATCTAAAACATAGTGACACATATAGGATGAAGGTAAACGGCTGGAGCAGAAAATATTATGCTTCAGGTGAGCAAAAAAAGCAGAGGAAGCAATAATCATCTCAGATCAAGTAAAAGCCAAGATAGATCTAATCAAAACAGATAAGGAAGGAAACTATATTTTATTAAAGGGTACCATAGATAATGTAGCAATATCAATACTAAATATATATGCACCAAGTGCAATAGCATCTAAATTTCTGGGGAGAAATTAAGAGAGATGCAAGAAGAAATAGACAGCCAAACTATACTAGTGGGGGATCTCAATCTTGCTCTCTCAGAATTAGATAAATCAAACCATAAAATAAACAAGAAAGAACCTAGGGAGATAAACCAATTGTTAGAAAAGTTAGGTATGATAGATCTATGGAGAAAGTTGAATGGAGACAGTAGGGATTTTACTTTTTTCTCAGCAGTCCATGGAACCTATACAAAAATTGACCGTGTGTTAGGGCATAAAAACCTCCAAATATAATGCAGAAAGGCAGAAATAGTAAATGCATCCTTTTCAGATCATGATGCAATAAAAATCACATGCAATACAAGGCCAGGAGAAAATAAACCAAAAGTCAATTGGAAATTAAATAATCTAATCCTCATGAATGAATGGGTGAAAGAACAAATCATAGACACAATCAATAATTTCATCCAAGAGAATGACAATAAGGAGACAATATACCGAAATTTGTGGGATACGGCCAAAGCGGTTATAAGGGGCAATTTTATATCTCTAGATGCTTACTTGCATAAAATAGAGAAAGAAAACATCAACGAATTGGGCTTATTATTAAAAAAAACTAGAAAAAGAACAAATTAAAAACCCTCAATTAAATACCAAATTGGAAATTCTAAAAGTAAAAGGAGAAATTAATAAAATTGTAAATAAGAAAACTATTGAATTAATAAATAAAACTAAGAGTCGGTTCTATGAAAAAACTAACAAAATAGATAAGCCTTTAGTTAATTTGATAAGAAAAAGGAAAGAGGAAAATCAAATTGTTAGTCTCAAGAATGATAAGGGAGAATTTTCCTCCAATGAAGAGGAAATTAGAGCAATAATTAGGAGTTACTTTTCCCAACTTTATGCCAGTAAGTTTGATAATCTAAATGAAATGGAGGAATATCTACAAAAATATAGATTGCCCAGGTTAACAGAAGAGGATATAAATTATTTAAATAGCCCCATATCAGAAAAAGAAATAGAACAAGCTATTAACCAACTCCCTAAGAAACAATCGCCAGGGCCAGATGGATTTACATGTGAATTCTACCAAACATTCAAAGAACAATTAATTCCAATATTAGACAAACTATTTGAGAAAATAGGGACAGAAGGTATACTGCCAAAATTCTACTATGAGACCGATATGGTGCTGATAGGTAAACCAGGTAGGGTCAAAACAGAGAAAGAAAACTATAGACCAATTTCCCTAATGAATATTGATGCAAAAATTTTAAATAAGATATTAGCAATGAGATTACTGAAAGTCATCCCCAGGATAGTACACTATGACCCAGTAGGATTTATACCAGGGATGCAGGGCTGTTTCAATATTAGGAAAACTATCAGCATAATTAATTATATTAATAACCAAACTAACAAAAATCATATGATTATCTCAATAGATGCAGAAAAAGCCTTTGATAAAATCCAACACCCTTTCCAATTAAAAACACGAGAGAGTATAGGAATAAATGGGCTTTTCCTTAAAATGATCAGTAGCATTTATTTAAAACCATCAGCAAGCATCATATGTAATGGAAACAAACTAAAACCATTCCCAATAAGATCAGGAGTCAAACAAGGCTGCCCACTGTCACCATTACTATTTAATATTGTATTAGAAATGTTAGCTTTAGCAATAAGAGAAGAAAAAGAGATAAAAGGAATCAGAGTAGGTAATGAAGAAACCAAATTATCACTCTTGGCAGATGACACGATGGTATACTTAGAGAACCCTAGAGACTCAACTAAAAAACTACTAGAAACAATTCACAACTTTAGCAATGTGGCAGGATTCAAAATTAATCCACATAAATCATCAGCATTTTTCTATATTACCAACAAAGTTCAGCAGCAAGACATACAAAAAGAAATTCCATTCCAAATAGCAGATGATAGGATAAAATATTTGGGAATCCATCTGCCAAGGAAAAGTCAGAAAGTATATGAACTAAATTACAAAACACTTTCCACACAAATAAAATCAGACCCAATCAATTGGAAAAATATTAAGTGCTCATGGGTAGGCAGAACGAACATAATAAAAATGACAATACTACCCAAACTAATCTACTTATTTAGTGCCATACCAATCAAACTTCCAAGAAATTATTTTACAGATCTAGAAAAAATAGTAGCAAAGTTCATTTGGAAGAACAAAAGGTCAAGGATTTCAAGGGGAATAATGAAAAAAAAAAGACAGATGAAGGTGGCCTTGCTGTACCAGATATAAAACTATATTATAAAGCAGCGGTCATCAAAACTGTTTAGTACTGGCTAAGAAATAGAGCAGTCGATCAGTGGCACAGGATAGGATATCAGGACTATCTAGGCAATAACCTTATCAATCTAGTATTCGATAAACCCAAAGACCCAAGCTTTTGGGATAAATACTCACTATTCGGCAAAAACTGCTGGGAAAATTGGAAACTAGTGTGGAAGAAATTAGGGCTTGACCCATATCTAACACCACATACAAGATAAGATCTAAATGGGTTCATCATCTAGATATAAAGAGGGACTTTGTAAGGAAGTTAGAGGAACGTAATATAGTTTATCTCTCAGACCTGTGGAGATGGAATAAATTTATATCCAAAGAAGACCTGGAACTCCTAATTGAACACCAGATGGATAATTTTGATTATATTAAGTTAAAAAGTTTCTGCACAAACAAAACAAATGCAGACAAGATTAGGAGGGAAGCATCAAATTGGGAAATCATCTTTACATTTAATGGTTCTGATAAGGGCCTCATTTCTAAAATATATAGAGAATTGTCTCATATATATCAGAATTCAAGGCACTCTTCAATAGGTAAGTGGTCAAGGGATATGAACAGACAATTTTCAGATGATGAAATTAAAACCATCTCTAGTCATATGAAAAGTTGCTCCAAATCACTATTGATCAGTGAAATGCAAATTAAGACAACTCTGAGGTACCACTACACACCTGTCAGATTGGCTAAAATTACAGGAAAAGATAACAATGAATGTTGGATGGGATGTGGGAAAACTGGGACACTAATACATTGTTGGTGGAACTGTGAACGGATCCAGCCATTCTGGAGAGCAATTTGGAGCTATGCTCAAAAAGTTGTCAAACTGTGCATACCCTTTGACCCAGCAGTGTTTCTACTGGGCCTATATCCCAAAGAGATCTTAGAGGAGGGAAAGGGACCCACATGTCCAAGAATGTTTGTGGCAGCCCTTTTTGTAGTGGCTAGAAACTGGAAACTGAAGGGATGCCCATCAATTGGAGAGTGGCTGAATAAATTATGGTATATGAATGTTATGGAATATTATTGCTCTGTAAGAAATGACCAGCAGGACAATTTCAGAGAGGCCTGGAAGGACTTGCATGAACTGATGCTGAGTGAAACGAGCAGAACCAGGAGATCATCATACACAGCAACAACAGTATTACATGATGTTCAATACTGATGGACATGGCTCTCTGCAACAAAGAATTGTCTCAAACCAGTTCCAATTATTCACTGAAGAAAACCATATACACCCAGAGAGAGGGAAATGAAATATGAACCACAACGTAACATTTTCATGATCTCTATTGACATTTGCTTGCATTGTGTTGCCTTTCTCTGATTCTTTTTTTTCTTGTAGATAGGATTTTTCTTGCATATCTTCTCAAGCATTTCAACATTAATAACATGTAGTGGACTTCCTGCCATCTAGGAGAGGGGAGAGGACTGGGGGTAAAATTTGTAATGGAAAGTTTTGTAAAGATCAATGATGGGGAGCTACCCATACATATGTTATACAAATAAAAAGCTTTAATAAAAAATTGAGGAAGCCATTGATGAAATCCCTAAGAAAAAGTTTTCAGGGCCAGATGGATTCATGAACAACTTTGTCAAAAATTTAAACAATTAATCTTAATATTATATGAACTCTTCAAACAAAAAGATGAAGAAAAAGTCCTTCAAAATTCCTTTCATGTCATATAGTGCTGATACTTAAACCCAGAAGAGTGAAAATGGAGAAAGAACTATATAAACCAAATTCTCTAATGAATGTTGATTACAAAAATTTTAAATAAATACTAACAGGTTACAACAATGTATCATAAACATTATATGTTCTGAGCAGGTGGAATTTATATCAGGAATGAAAGACTGGTTTGACATTAAGAAAATTATCAGCATTATTGACCATATTAATTCTATTACCAATATCTTATATGATTATATCAAAAGATGAAGAAAAAAAACTTTGACTAAATACAGTACTAATTCCTTTAGGAACACAGAGAGTATAGGAATAAAAGCACTTTTGCTATAATGATAAGTAATATCTATTTAAAATCATAAGCAAGCAATTTCTAGAGAGGTGAAAAACTAGAAGTCTTCCCAATAAAAGCAGGAGCAAAGCAAGGATTCCTATTATCACCACTATTATTTAATATTACACTAGAAATGATAACTATAAACATAAGAGAAGAAAAATAAATTAAAGGAATTGACATAAACAGTGAGGAAACAAAATGATTACTCTTTGTATAAGATATAATAGTATATTTAGAAAATCCTAGACAATCAACTACAAAATTAGTTGAAATAACTGACAATTTTAGCAAAGTTGCAGGATACAAAATAAATCCACATAAATCATCAGTATTTCCATTTGTAGCAAAAAAGTCAAGGAGGAAGAGGTAAAAAGAGAAATTTCACTTAAAATAATTGTAGACAATGTAAAATACTTTAGAATCTACCTATGAAAACAAACACAGAAACTATGGGAATATAATTACAAAATATTTTCACAGAAATAAATTCAGATCTATAACACTGGAAAAATTATTTGTCACTCATGGGTTGGCCAAGCCTATACAATACAGATGACAATTCTATATAAAGTGATTTATTTATTCTGTGTAATACCAATCAAACCACCAAAAATTATTTTACATATGTGGAAAAAATAACAAAATAAATTTGTAAGAACAAATGATCAAGACTATTATGAGAATAAATGGGGAGAATGGGAAAAAAGGAAATCTCTCTCTTTCTATGTATATATATGAAAAGACAATCATCAAAACATCTGGAACTGGCTAAGAAAAAGAGTGGTAATTCAGTGTAATATATTAGTACACAATGCATTATAGAAAATAACCAGAGAAATGTAGTGTTTGGTAAACCTCAAAATCCAATATTTTGATAAAAAATATAATTTGACAGAAGATGAGAAAAACTAGGGATAGGAGGAACGTGTCAGTAACTAGGTATAGAGTAGCATTGCACACGATAAACCAATATGAGGTAAAAATAAGCATATCATCTAGACAAAATATGATGCTATAAACTAATTACAATAACATGGAATAGTTACCTATCAGTTCTAAGGATAAAGAAACAATTTAGGACCAAAAATGATATACCAAAGAGAGCAATTATTATCAAAGGAAAATTATTCGGGAGATCCCTGAAATTTCTCAAAAATTTACCCAAAATAGATTATCTTATCCAGGTGGATGTATTGCCTCACTCAACTAGAAAATCTAAAATAGATTTTAATCTAAGTTAAATTCTACCCTTTTGTGTTGTATTCAAGCAAGTTTGCACAGGAAGTATATAGTTCCTTTGTCTAGATTGAACAAGGCTGGAGATGATTTGTAACTAAGTGGCATAATCAAGATAGCCCCTCTTTAGAATAGATACAATCAGAATTGATTGCCACTAATTGGCATTTAATCACAAACAAGGCCAGTGCAAACTAATTCAGAAGGGAAGCACAAAACTATTTTTAGTTCAAGTATCTCTGATAAAGTTTTCATTTTTTTCAAGTGTCTTGACAACTGAGGCAAATTTATGAGTCTACACTCCATTTCCTAATTGGCACTTGGTCTATGGAGTTCAGATGGAGAAAACAAAGCTATCAATAGTCATATGAAAAAATTCTTTAAATCACTATTTTTTCCACTTTTATAGAATTTTTCTACTTGATCTTATTTCATTTTCCTGAGTACATGTAAAGATATACTTCAACATTCATTTTATAAAATTTTGAGCTCCAACTTTTCTCCTTTCTCCTAGACAACAAGTAATCTGGATATGTGTTATACATATATAATCATGTTAAACATATTTTCACATTAGTCACATTGTGAAAGACAGAAAAAAGGGAAAAATCCTGAGAAAGAAAAAAGCAAAAAAGTAAAAAAAAAATGTATGCTTTGATCAATGATCACACTCCATCTTTTCTCTAAATATGATCAGCATTTTCCATCATGAGGCCTTTGTGATTGTCTTGGATCACTGCATTGCTGAGAAGAGCTAAGTCAACAAAGACTGGTCGTCATATGATGATACTGTTCCCATGAACAATGTTCTATTGGTTATGCTCACTTCATTCTGCATCAGTTCATATAAATCTTTCAAAGATTTTCTGAAATCCATCTGCTCTTCACTTCTTATAGAATAATATTTTTCAATTATATTCATATACTGCAATTTCTTTGGTCATTCCCCAACTGATGGATATCCCCTCAATTTTCAGTTGTAAGTGCCACAAAAAGAACTCCTATAAATATATTTGTACATATGACGTAGTTTCCCCTTTTTATGTTCTCTGGATACAGATCCAATAGTGGTGTCATTGGCTCAAAGGGTATGCAGAATCTAATTACCATTTGGGAACAATTTCATTTGCTCTCTGGAGAGTTGGATCAGTTCACAACTCCAACAACAATGCAGTAGTGTTCCGTTTTCCCACAACTTCTCCAACACTTATAATTTACCTTTTCTATTATGTTAGCCAATCTGATAGATATAAGATGATACCTCAGAAATGTTTTAATTTGCCCTTCTTTAATGAAGAGTGTCTTAAATCAGTATTGGTTAGGGAAATATAAATTAAAACACCTTTGAGGTATCATCTCACACTCATCAAATTGGTTAATCTGAGAGAATAGAAAAAATGATAAATGTTTTTGGGAATTTGGGAAAATTGGGACAATGATGTACTATTAATGGAGTTGTGAACTCATAGAACAATTCTAAAAAGCAATTTGGAACTATCCCCAAAGGGTTTTAAAACTGTCTATATTTCTTAATACAGCAAAGGACCTATTTGTACAAAAATATTTATAGCACCTCTTTTTATGATGGCTAAGAATTGGGAATTAAAGAGATAATCATCAATTGAGAAATAGCAGAACAAGTTATGGTATAAGGAAAATTATTGTGCAAAGAAAAATGATGAATGTATGATTTCTGAAAAACATGAACTTACAAGAATTGATGCAAAGTGAAATGAACAGAACCAGAAGAAAATTGCATACAGCAATAGCAGTCTTATATGATAAACAAGTGTGAATGACTTAGCTATTCTCAAGAATCCAAGGATCCATGACCATCCCAAAAGACTCAAGATGAAAAATACTATCCACCTCCAGAGAAAGAATTAAGTTATCTGAATACAAATGAAAGCATAGTGTCTTTAACTCTTCCTTCCTTCCTTCCTTCTTTCTTCCTTTTCTTTTTTTCTTGAAAGAAAAACCATCATAAAGACTCTATGGATGTTGGAACAATTGTGTTTTTGTGTGTTTGTGTGTGTACACCTACTAATGCTTGATTTTTTTGGAACTGTTTTCCCTAGAGTTAGTATTAATTCAGTTTTTCACTATTAAGAGCACCAATCAAAAGCCACTTCCTGTAAGCCTAATTTCAGTGATCCCCCTGTTTCATTTCTTTGAATATAACAAACTGCAGAAGTAAAAGAAGGCTAAGTAAACTCTCTGAAGTCACAAATTACATTCATATGCTTTTTTCTCACTTTGATCTATATGAAATGTTTGTTATTGCATGAAACTTTACTGAATATTCTTTCTGGTATTAAAATATAATTTGCCAATGGAAGCAAATAAAATGCCATTAATGAGATAAACTCTTTTGTAATGTAGCTATTCAATCCATATGAAAACAGTATAATACAAATTTTTCTTTTAAAAAGTGTAGATGTGTATTCACAACTTAAAACTTACAATTAAAAAAATTCTGTCCAGAGCATTTCTTTAAATTGTTTATAATTATTTCCAATAGACAGCTGAATTGCTGTCTTCACAGGTGATTCAACCATTTTTGTCTTTCCTGGTTATTTTTCTGAAGAGCTTATTTTAGCAGAAAAAGCAAGGATGTTTGCTTGTAACTACATTATTTGACAAGACTACTAAATACAAAATTTTACTTGTAGACTAAAACTTGTCAGAAAATTTTGATTGTATGTGTGTGTGTATGTGTGTGATTTCCCTCATATTATTCCCACAAATGCCTTTGATTCTTTTCTGAAGGAGAAAATGAAGGTCATACAGAAAAGCAAATTCACATCCTAGGTTACTGTTACTGAAAGTAAATGCTCTTGCTGTTTTAAGAGAGCTAGATTGGAAAGGTAACAAGTGCATGATGTGCATTAACATTAAAAAAAGATTTATTTTTCATAAAGAATAAAAATAACCTTTGCTTTCCTTCTGTAAGTAAAATGCATTTCAAATATTCTTTATTTTCCCAAAGGGAGCAGGAGTCTACACAATGGTATGTGAATAGTTTGCAAGGTATTTTTCAATTCTTCTTCACATTAATTATCTTCTCCCACTCCCTACATTTTCTGTTCTTTCTTCTCTTTCTGTTCAACTCAAGGGTTATTTATCTGATCATTCTACTATCAGGTTCCTCTTCTACAAGTCTTGTCAAGACATTTCTCTTCCAATGCCTCAACTTTCCAGAATCCCAATCTTAAAGTCCAATTTTCCCATGACTAAGTAAGAAAAAAAGTTCTCAATTATGATTTATTTTTTTAAATGAGGGAATAAAATGAGGTTCATTGCTCAGTTGTACATTTTATTTTCTCACTTCTTTGACTTTTGAAATCTTAGGTGATTTTGCACTTTGATTATAAATATAAGTAGTCTAATTGAGTCTGTCAACACAAATTTATAGAAAGATTTAAAGTTATTTTAAGTTTTTTCCTCAAGTCATCTATGCTATTCCTGCCCTTTTTCCTTGTAGGTAGAAAAACCCATTTCATGGTTTGCTTTAAAAAAAATTGCTGAAATATATGGTAAACTCTCTCTTATCTGCAACTCTAAAAATCAAATCTTCTCAATATAAATGAATGATAAATTATTACATATTTACTATGTACTAGACAAACAGCTGTAATTGTCCCCTAGTACCTAAGATATTCTAAGGAAGGAATATGACTTTTTTCTGAGTTTTTTACTCTGCTCTAGTCAGTCTTATTGATTTCAATAGCTTTCAGATGACCCTCAAATCAATATATCCAACTCATATTTCTAGTCAATCACCAACTGCCTATTGAACACTGAATACATACATATCCCATAAGAATATTGAATTTGATAAATATGAAACAAACTTCTTTTTCTCCATTAATCCCACACTTCTTCAATTCTCTACTTCTATCATGGATACCACCTTCATTCCTATCACTCAATCTGTAATTCTGGGGTCATTCTACCTTCTTTATTCTTCCTCAAATCTCATTTGTAGCTGCCAAGTCCTGAAATGTTTTCACTTTCTCCCTTCACAGTTACTCCTTAGCTTAGAGGTTCTCCTTCCACTTTGATTATTGTCATAGTCTCTTAATTGTTCTCACTTCCTTTGGTCTTTATTCACTCTAATCTGACCTTCACAGCTAGCAGATATATTCCTAACAAAATAATCTGATCCTACCATTATCTTCTCTAGAAATTTCAATGATTTCCTTTGCCTCTATGATAAAATGAAAACTTCTCTGTTTGACTTTAAAAGTCTTTCACAATCTGTTCCACTCTATTTTTGCCATACTGATTTTTCATTATTCTCCTGACTTATTTGTGTTCCAGTAAAACTGACTTATATATATATATATATATATATATATTTTTTTTTTGCTGAGGCAATTGGGGTTAAGTGACTTGCCCAGGGTCACACAGCTGTTACGTGTCTGAGACCAGATTTGAACTCAGGTCCTCCTGACTTCAGAGCTGGTGCTCTATCCACTGTGCCACCTAGCTGCCCCCTGACTTATATTTTTAATAATCTGTCTATGATATTCTACTTCCCACTTCCATGATTTTACACATGATTTCCCATAAGCTTAAGATACTCCATGTATCATTGAATCCATAACTCCTCTTGAAGCTTAGCTGCAATATTACCTTCTACACAGGGACTTTCCTAAATTACCAGCTATCAATGATTTTTAATTACTTTTTAAAAAGTTTTATTAACTATAAACTCATGTATATGTATATATAGCTATATATGTAATTAAAATTTTATCTGTGTATGTGTTATCTATATATATATTTAGACAGATAAATAATACATGTAATAACTTTTTATATCCATAAAAATGTACTTTATTTCTATGTCCTCTAACCAACTCTTAACTATAGAACAAAATTATTGAAGAAATTGACTGCTTCTTTTTTATCTTTGTATCTCTAATGCATAGCACAGTAACTGGAATTTATTAGATTTTTAATAAATCCTTTTGAAATTCAATATA
This sequence comes from Myrmecobius fasciatus, assembly GCA_023553655.1. NCBI lineage: Eukaryota > Metazoa > Chordata > Mammalia > Dasyuromorphia > Myrmecobiidae > Myrmecobius > Myrmecobius fasciatus. The sequence goes on along the minus strand of JAJPUD010009319.1, from coordinate 50,648 downwards.
ATACCCTTTTAAGGATGTAGTGCAAATATTACATTTATTTACAGAGAAAGAAACTGAGACTGTGAGTGTTGAAGTGGCTTATCTGGCATCTTATAGCAATTCTGTGACACAAAAGACAAGTTAGCAAATTATTTCTGGTTTTAAATTCAGTTCTCTTTCTACTATACCCCATGGCCAAGATAAGCATGAAAACTCAATTGTGAAATACAGTCCAAGCAAAAATGCCAACCTATTTTTGAAATCCACAATCTATTTTGTGTCCCTGATAAATTCAGATGGTGGCATGACATTGATTTGGTGGAAGAAACTCAGGAGTATGGATCAAGGGACCTAGAATCTATCCTAAGTTCTGCCGCTAACTTATATGGCTCTATGCAATTTTCTTTCCAAATGTTTAAAATTAAAAGTTTGGGTTTGGTAATCTCAAATGTTCCTTCTAGAACAACAATATGATTACCCAAATGCAAATGAATATCTATGAATGAATAAATGTGAAAATAAATAAGCGGAAAAAACGATTAATCACTTATTGAATTCTTAATATTGGGAATATGATACTATTCTAATGAGGGGATAAAAAGTTTCAGAACTCTCAGAATGTAATGCTCAGGGAGAAGCTGAGGCAGTATCATACATTGGAAATTAAGTAATACTTTATTGATGTTAATTGAGAGTTCACAATCCATAACTATGGGTTGGGACTGCTGAGACTCTTGTCTCAAAGCATACAGTTCACTGTGAGTTTAAAATGACAGACATGTCAGCCAACAGGATATCAAGCAGGTCCAGCCCAGAGAGTTAAACTGACAGACATGACAGCTGACTGAATAGGACTAATGTCACAAAGTATTCAGTACCTCATTGAGGGGCCTCACGAATTTTATAGGCTCCATAGCTCAGAAACTCAGGGGAATAGCTGAGAAACATCTGGGGTCTAAGAAAAATATAAATTCAGTTCTGACAGGTAGGGAGTAAAGAGGGCTGAGTTTGGGAAAGGAAAACAGTAAGTCTGGAGCCAAAAGATAAGGGGTATGTCTAGGCTGACCATATGGAGGTTTTATGACTCCTTTGGAATGTGAGTCCAGTTATTTCTGATGGTCAGGAAGTAGGGGTTGCTATTTTTGAGCAGAACAATCAAGGGAAACTAAAACAGAGCAACTGAGGGAAACTGAAACATGGGAACTGTGGCACAACAAGAATAGGAAAAATGTTCCATTATATTATAATAGATAAAGTAAAATCCTAATCAAAATAATAAGACATGAGAATGGAAGAATAACATAGTTTTCCAATGATTTTAATTGGCTTTTTTTTTTAACACAATATAGAATGACTAGTATTTATGATGTAATGTGATTTTGTGGTCCCCTGACCTTGGAAGGCTTCTGTTCTAATGGGTTAGTGGTCCTGGGTCTTCTGGCTTTGGAATGTGCCTCAGAAAACTACTCAATCTATCTGGTTCTGACCACTCCTTAGCCAGATAGCTTCTGTCCTCAGAAAACTTCCACAAATCAAACTCCTGAGAAGATAGTGAATAAGACCACCTTAAATTCATCTGGAAATTACTCTCTAACCCTACTATGGGCTGTAGAGTTAACATGCTAATAACAGACTCCCTAACCCTTTGAGCCATAGAATCAGCATAGCTTATGGTAGAAGCTGGATAAAATTACTCTCCTTGGTTCAGTTTCTTTACTGAATTTCCTTACTATTCACTCCACTTAATAATGGTATCACATTATTTTCAATAAATTTTGCCCCTTGACTAGGAGATGGGTTCAAGCCTGAAAATTCTTTTGAGACATCTTGTGCCACTGGTCTGGAACTTTTGGGGTCCCCCTTATCTACCTCAACATTTAGCTATGGTACATACAAATGCATGCATATATGCAATATGGTACAATGTACAGATACATTTTTATTTTATATGTGTGTTTCATTATTTTGAATGATTTTGTCTTTTACATATTGTTTATTTTAATTCCTCAGATTGTGCATCACCCACTATGACACCTAATTGTTTTGTATATAACTGCAACTGTCTAGGCAATTAAAATTCCAGGAAAATTGAGTTCTTTCAGGAAATCTGAAAGATTCTATCCATCTTAGCTAGATAGAAAACAAAACAAAACAAACAGAAAAAAAGCTTTCAAAGACCTTTTGTCATGAATAATAGAGCAGAATACATTGCTGATGGAAAATTTATGATGCAGAAAAAAAATACATTTTTCTGGATAAAATGTAACTATTTTTTTTCCTTAAGTGTTAAACACTGTGTGCTTTGAAGGATGAAAGATCACCTCTCCAGGGCTAAATGGATCAAAGGCATTCTAAACATATGCAAATCTCTGTTAAGTAGTCATTTAAGACTTTGTCTCTAAAATTCCTTTAACTGCAGTGTTGTCAAGAGGAAGCAGATTAGATTTTTTTTTTTTTTTTTTTTTTATATAAAGCCAAAGAGAAGAAATGGAAGTGAATGGGTAGAAGTAGTAGCAAAGAGAGACAAATATAGGCTTGGTATAAGGAATAGTTTCCTAACAAACAGAGCTAAGCAAAAATGAAATAAGTTTCCTTCTTAAGAAGTAACAGGCACTTATTCAATAAAAGTCTTCAAAGAGAGGCAGCCAAATTTCTTCTTATAGTTTAGATTGCATTTGTGTTATGAATTAGTTTGCAAGACTACTCTCAGCCTTTGAAATGCTAAAATTTTATTATTTTTGTTTCTGCTCAAACTAGTGAAAATTAGAGTCAAATGATTTTAATATCATTGAGACATAATGCACATCGAAGTTTTTTTAAACTTGGGTTGCACCTCCATGTAGGATCATGATACTGAATGTGGGGGTTGCAAAAATTATGAATTATTATCTTTAGATGTTTGATTTGTTTATCTATTTAAATAGCCAGAGTTGCATAATAATTTATCAGGTGAAAAGGAGTTGTGAATTGAAGTTTAGAAATTTTGATTTATATGACAACTGCACCCCAAATTCCTTGATGAATTGAAGTAAAACATTTCTTTACATATGAGCAAATTAGGTTTGATAGATATAAATGTGAAATTATCTATCATTTGGAACAGGAGCTTTGGATTATTATTTTTCTTTTTCATGTATGCCTTTGGCAGGCTAGTGAAGTTTATGGATTCCTGCCCAAAAGAAGATTTTTAAATTTTTTAACTTCAAATGCATAGAATACAAATATATATATATATATATACATATATATATATATATATATATATATATGTTGAAATATACTCAAGAAAATACTTTAAGGTAAGTTTAAAGACCCAAGATTAAAAGATCCTGTACCTAGAGCTTAGTCAGGGCTCACATTTCATTGCCAAAGCATCCTTTCCTCATATAACAAACTATATTGAACTAGCTTCTTTATATTTATCTAGTTTTGTGCAAATAATGTTCTATTTTCTTTAGGTACACTAACATGAACTACACTATTCAAACAGTCTTCTTCCTCTGATGGGGTAAAATCAATTTGCATAACATCATCTGCTGGGGGGGGGACTTTTTGTACTTACAGTTTTCTTCTCCTTGCTACAAGATGTTTTATTTATTTCCCTAACATGTTGATAAATTTGACTTCAAGTATTGCTTATATCACTGCATTATATTGATCTAGCACAAGTGATAAAAATCTAAATTGGTGTTTTATGCATTATATTTAACAGTGTCAAATCTTAAATCCCTAGTACCATTATCACATAACTGATGATATCCAACCAAACCTCACTTTTTATAACCCTCTCCATTAGTTGCTTTTTCTCCTATAGACATTGCTGAACAAAAAGAGAGAAAGTAATAAAACCATTCTAACTGGAATTGCCAAAAATTTGTTAGGCTATTTTTTAGCAACTGGTTGAGTTATGCTACTTCCACTAGGTAGTGTTCATTATTTCCCTTGATCCATCACTTGTTCCCTAGGAGTTCTTTGAAACCTTTTTATCCTTCCTCAAAACTCCACTGATTCTCTACCTCTACACTCTTCACTGAGAACATTGTTTAGGGAAAAAATTGAGAAATTTGCTCCCCTCTTCCTTATTTCTTATTGCTCAGGTTCCTTATGCTGTTTTTTTCATCTTGTATCCCTATCTCACCTGATGAAGTAATCATTGTCCTTACTGTGGCAGGTGAAAGGAAATGATAAAAGAAGCAAAAGTTTTATCTTCTTAGCATATCTGTTTATTAATTAAGCATGCTAATTGCCTATCAAGCCAGGACCAGACTTCCTTAGTTTGGTCCATGAATATAGGGGGAGATAAACTTTTATACAGTAAAAATAATGAACTTTTTAAATCCAATTAACTAAAAGGAAATAATACAGTATTACTACCCTGGTTTCTAGTTGGAGGAATGATTAGAGATTTTCCAAGTTGGGAAAGGGAGAGCAAAGAGGTGCAATTTCCTGAATTCAGAGAAAGTGGTTTCTTATTTTTTCTCAGTGTCTGTAAACTATCAAAAGAACATTGAAACAATAACTGTTTAATCAGTCTGGGCCCAGTCTTCAGATAAGTCCTAAGGGTTGCTTGAAAAGTACAATTGTGAGAAAATTCCTTGCATCAGTTAGATCTGACTGGTTTCTGGTCAGCATATCCTGGGTCCTCAGTTAAAAATCTCTAAGCAACAAATATAGTGCCATTTTCCACCTCTGCAATGCTAAATTAAAACTACATTTTTTCCCTCCAGTTTCCACAGTTGGATAAAGTTTTCTTACAAGAAGTTAGAATAAACCCAAAATTAAATAGATATTAATCTGCTTCTAGAAATGAGTCACAAAATGAAGTCCATGTAGTTCACTCAATTAATAAAATGAACCACTAATCTAAATCTCCTTATTACCCGAGATTAAGAACACTACTTATTCCACTGATCTTATTTCATTTCATCTCCTCCAAGAAGGAGGACACTATGTCATCTCTACTTTTTCATTTATTTTGAACCTAAGAATCATCCTGGAATCCTCACTATATTTTACTCCACAAATTTATTTCTAAAACATATTAAAGCTTTGAAGCATTTTCTTTTAAAAAAATTAATACATATTGTTTTATGAAGCATGTTAGGACAAAAAAATAATAAAAACACAACAGAAAAGCTATGGGAGAGGAAAAAACAGAAAAAAAAGTGAACATAGATACTGAGTTACAGTCAATCTTCTTTTTCTACAATTTCTATACAAAGTCTATTGAGATTGCCTTGGACACTGAAGCACTAAGAAACAAGTTTTTCACAGTTAAACCATCACACAGTCTTGCTGCTATTGTGTACAATGTATTCCTGGTTCTGCTTGTTTCACTCAGCATCAATTTATTTAAACCTTTCCAGGTTTTTTTTTTTTTTAAATTAGCTTGTTCATCAATTATTACAGAACAATAATATTCCATTACCTTCATATACCATATCTTCAGCCATTCCCTATTTATTGGGTATCTACTCATTTGCCAATTCTTTATTACCACAAAAAGAGTTGCTACAAACCTATTTTCACATATGTGTCCTTTTTCTGTCTTTTATGATTTCCTTGGGATATAAACCCAGGAGAGGCACTATTGGGTCAAAGTATTCACAATTTGATAGCCCTTTGTGCATTCTTCCAAATTGCACTCCAGAGTGGTTGGATCATTTCACAAATCCACCAACATGCATTAATATCCCAATTTTCCTACATCCCCTCCAACATTTATCATTATCTTTTCCTGTCATCTTAGCCAATTTGAGAGGTATAAGGTGGTACCTTAGAGTTGTTTTAATTTTAATTTCTCTAATTAATAGTAATTTAAATCATTTTAATATGGCTATATATGACATTAATTTCACCATCTGAGAATTGTCTGTTCACATCCATTGACCATTTATCAATTGGGAAATGACTTGTATTCCTATAAATTTGATGCTATTCTTTATTTATTTTAGAAATGAGAGAGAAATACTAGACATAATTTTTTTTTCCAGTTTTGTACTTCCATGACGAAGTTGTTTCCTCTTTTTGCCATAACTGTTGAGGTAATCTTCAGACAATGGTCATCCCCCTCCCTTTTTTTCCCTCAGTTGTAATGTCTTTTATGCCTCTTCATTTTATCTAATTTGTCCCATTATACCTCCCTTTTTTTCTTCTTCAAGTACAATCCTTCTTCCGCTCTTTTTCTTTGACATCATCTATCAGAGTCCATTCACAACTACACCCTCCATCCATGTGATGTCCTCCTTCATACTCCCTACTAACACATACAGATATCATTTTCCCATTTAGTGGCATAAACAACTTAACCTTTAAATAATATTCATTTTTCCCTGTTTACCTTTCTATTCTTCTCTTGAGTCCTGTTTTGAAGATAAAATTTTCTGTTTAGTTCTTGGTTTTTCAATAGAAATGCTTGAAAATCTTTTACTTCATTGAAACTCCATTGCCTCTCCTTGAAAGAGGATGGTGAGTCTTGCTGGGTAGTTAATTTTTGGCTCTAACACCAGATTCTTTACTTTCCAGATTATGGTATTCTAGGCCATCCCATCCTTTAGCTATCAGATCCTGGACAATGCTGACTGTTGCTTCTTGATATTTGAATTGATTTGTATGGCAGCTTGCTGTATTTTTTCCTTGAGATTGTAGTTATGGAGTTTTGCAAAAATATTCCTTGGTTTTTTCTTGTGGGATCTCTTTCCAAAGGTGATCAGTAGATTTTTTTAACTATTATTTTCCCCCTCTGTTTCTAAAATATTGAGACAGTTCTCTTTGATGATCTCTTGAAGAATCCTTTTTAGGCTCTTTTTATAGTCATGGTAGACCAATAATTTTTAAATTGTCACTTCTTTTTCAACTTTCCAGTTTGGCTGTTTTTCCAAGGAGCTATTATACATTTTCTTCCACTTTTTTTCATTCTTTTTAGTTTGTTTGACTCATTTTTGATGTCTCATAGAGTCATGAACTTCCATTTGCCCCATTCCAGTTTTTAGTATGTGATTTTTTTCAGTTAGCTTTTATATCTTTTTTTCCTCAGTTGATAGATTCTACTTTTGAAATTGTTTTCTTCAGTAGATTTTTTTCCTTACATTTGGCCAATTGCATTTTGTCAAGAAATTATCCTTTCTTTTCCAAGCTGTTAACTCTTTCTTGCATATTTCTCATTTTTTTTCTATCTCTCATATTTGCCTTTAAAGTCCTGTGTACATTCTGAAAGAAAGTTCTTACTGACCTCTCTATGGTCACTCTATTGCTGCTACAATCCTTTTCTACTTCACTCATTAACTCTTCTAGATTTCTCTTGTTTGGAATTTTTGAAAGGCAAATAATCACTTAAGTTCTACTTTTCTTTGAAAAAAAATCCTTTGTGGCTGAAATCCATCTTTTGTTTTATATGATTAATCTCAGATTTGGATGATAGGTGACATAGGGCTTCATCCTTTGCTCCTCATTTATTATACTGATGAGTGCAGAGTAGTCTTGGTTTATTTAAATGTGTTCCCTTTGTTTATTAATATTTTTCTCCTGATGGCTTGGTTTTGTTTTCTTTCCTTCTTTCTTTCTGAATTGGGCTGACAAATTGAATTACTTAATATTTTAGAATTTGTAAGCTTCAGCTTTTCTTAGAGTTAGTCAATGTATTATTTTAATTAGAATTTCATTTTCAACATTTATAAGTTTTGGACAGTTTATCATTTGCTTCATTAATAATCTTAAAAAAATTGTCGTGTTCTTCTAAGAGATCTATAATACTTAAGATAATTTCTATGCATCTTTTCTTCAAGATCAATATGCTGTGCTTTCATAGTAAACATATTTTCTTTTAATATTATTGCTTTTTCACTTCTCTTGTACATTGCCCTTCAGTTATATATATTTAACTTCCCAATCTATAGTTCTTTCTATTGTTCCTTTGGTGAGGCATGCCATCATAAATTTAATTGTTATTTTTTTTTCTTGTTCTTATTTTTGTCATACAGGATAAAAATTTGGTATTCAAAATTCCTTTATGTCTTTTAAGCTATTCAAGAAGAGAATGTAATGGCACTTTTTTCTTCTCAAATTCCAAAGCATCTTCTGATTAAAGAATTAGATAATTTTCCATCTTCTGTAGTATTTATTCATAAACACCTGAACTTACCTTCTGTAAGTGTTCTTCCTGTTGGTTGATCAATTTATGTTCACGGTCTTTAAGTTTTCTTCTTCCTGAAATTTTTCGTATATTCACTATTCTTCCTTTCCTTCCTTTATTTCACCCTCCCTGACTTCCTCTCTCTCTGGTTTTCTTGGGCTAGATATCAAGGTTTCTTAGTATTCTCTTACAGTAAGTATTTCACAGTTTACAAATTTTCATCTCTGCAAATGAATTTAGGTTCATCAGTTCTATCCCAGTTGGTTGCTGGGCTCTTTCCCTCACACTTAATGGAGTGCCGCATGGCCTTTTACACAAAATGATGGCCATTCCTATAAGAACAATCCCCATGTTGATTGTATCAAGTCTTAAGGGTCACTGAGTCTTGCAATCATTCGGTGGTACACAGAACCAGAGTTAATGTGGCAGGAACAAATATGTAGCTCCTGGTTCGGTTCACTTAGCACTTACCAGCACAGGGTTTGCTACAGTGTCAAAAGGTTTGATTTATTACTTTTTGCCATAGCATGTCAGCTGATTCTGACTCATAAGTCCTTAGAAAAAGTAAAGAAGTTCAAAAAAAAAATCTAAATGGCTATTGATTAATATGAAAATCATGAATCCCTAATAATCCATAAAATCAGAAACTTGATGCTGCTCAAAGCAATATGTTTTGCCAGAAGGTCAATTTATACAGAGGGTGAATGTTTATTATAGATACTTCATTTTTAAAAGTAATCCTTTATTTTACTTTTCTTAGTTCTCTTTTTTTAAAATATAATTTGCATAATTATTCTAAGCAGAATTTTATTTTTTTTATTTTTTTAAGTTGTGATTTTACATTACTCATTTCTTGTTTTGTTGATTTTATTTTTTTTATTTTTGTTTGAGTTGTGATTTTACATTATTCATTTCTTGTTTTGTTGATTTAATTTCCTTCTCTCTGCTTTTAAAACAGATTTTCTGTCAAAGAATCTAATTTTTGTTTTACCATTTCTTATAAAAATATTTTATTGATATTTTGTTTTTATATAAACTAAATTTCTCAAAAAGTCTTCCTATATTAATTCCACTCAAAGAACAATTCTATGTAACAAATAATAATTATAAAAAAGAAATAAAATCAGTTTTGAATATTTCCATTTTTTCATATTTGTAAAACATGGTTTTGATTTATATTTCTTTTGGTAATTTGATTTATTTGATTTGATGCATTTTTTCCTTTTATTGATTAAAAATTTTCAGTTATTTGGTCTTTTTTCATATACATTATTACTTATCTCTTTCAGAAAGGATTTTGATATCATGATGATAATGATGACCACAATGATGATAAGAACTACAAGAATGATGATGCTATTATTATTTATATATGATTTTAAATTTTACAGTGTGCTTTAGATATATCATGTCATTTTCTCCTCACAACAATCCCTTAAAGTAGGTATTATTAAATTATTATTCCCAATCTATAGAATGTTTTTTTTGGTTTTTTTTTTTGTTTGTTTTTATTTTGTTTTGTTTTTTTAAGGCGGACAGAGATTAAAGAACTTTTTCAGGTTAACAAAAGGAATAAAAATCTGAGGCTGTACTTTAACTCAGATCTTCCTGACTCTAGGCTCATTGCTCTATTGATGATATCTTCTTTTGTTAGGAGTTTATTAATTTTGAATACAAAACATGAATCTAAGAAGTTGATCATAAAGATCTCTCCTTTTACCTTGCTTTTATTGATTTGATATTCTATCCTTTTTTAGTTAAACTATCTAAAATTTATCAATTTTGATACACTTTGAAAAACATATTATACTTCATCTTTTTAATACTGTATTTTTGGTTTCCAGTTTGTATATAGCTTCTCTAATTTTCAATGTCTTCTCCTTTTGGTTTATTTTCCTTTTATTTATTTTTGCCTTGATAAATTTGAAAAAAAATATTCAGTGAGCTAATCTCTTTTATCTTATTGACATAAATTTTAGGAAAAATTTCCCCAAAGAACTACTTTAGTTTTAATCCCAATTTAAAAAAAAATTTAATAGTACATTATTTTTCAAAATACTTGTTAATTTTTAGCATTTTTTATAAGACTTTGTGTTCCAATTTTTCTTCCTCCCTTCATTACCTCCTCCCTTCCCAAGACACAAACAATTTGATATAGTTTAAACATGTGCAATTCATTTAAAAATATTTCCTTATTTCTCAGGTTGTGGAAGAAAAATCAGACCAAAAGGGAAAAACATCATGAGAAAGAAAAAACAATAAGAAATAGGTGAAAATACTGTAGTTTGATCTATATTCAATCTCCATAGCTCTCTCTCTAGATGCAGATTTTTCCATCCCTAGTCTATTGGAATTCTTTTGAATCACCACAGAGTTGATAAGAGAAAAGTCCATCATATTTAATCATCACATATTCTTGTTCTTACTGTATACAATGGTCTCTTGGTTCTATTCCTTTCACTCAGTATCAGTTCATTTAAGTCTTTCCAGGTTTTTTTTTAAATCATCCTGTTCACTATTTCATAATTGTAATTGTAATTTTTTTCCTCACAGAGTTTTTGTCACTTATAATTTGTTCAGTTTCTTTTTTTTAAGATAGGGTTATTTAAATGTTGCATTTCCTTTTCTGCTAATCTGAACAATTTAAATTTTCTGTAAATATTTGCCCACTCTAGTTTGTTTTGCTCACATATAATTGGGCAAAATAGCTTCTAATAATAGTTTTACTTTCATCTTCATTTGGTGATATATTCATTCTTTTCAATTTTGGATTAGAGTTATAGTCAAAGATATAGGTAAAGGTTAAGGATGTAAGGCAGTGGCATAGTCCTGGGCTTCACACTTTTGCACACTAGTTTTCAAAACTAGTTCTAGGGATTTGGAAGTTGTTTCTAAGGTGGAATAATCTTGGGAAAGATAGTGTGCATTTCTCTCCTCATCTGCATTTTGGTCTTTTGCCAAGAAGTACCCCTGATCTATTAGGATTACAATCTATATTGTTCTTCGGGGCCTTGCTCCCTTGGAAGCAATACTATTCTTTTTTTTTTAATTTTAATTTTTTTATTTTATTTGCATAACATATGTGTGGGTAATTCTTCAACATTAACCCTTACATAGCTTTCTGTTACAATAGATGGCAGGATATCCACTACATGTTAATTATGTTAAAATATTGGCAAATTGAATATATGTATACATATTTCCCAACTTATCATTGTTGCGCAAGAAAAATCTTATCTACACAAAAGATATATCACATAAAGGAAACACAATGTAAGCAAACATCAATCAAGGAGTATGAGAATGTTATGTTGTGGTCCACATTTCACATCCCTCTCTCTGGGTGTAAATGGCTTTCTTCAGTCAACAATTGGAGGTGGTTTGAAACATTTCATTGCTGAAGAGAGCCATGTCCATCAGAATTGATCGTCATATAGTACTGTTGTTGCTGTGTATAATGATCTCCTGGTTCTGCTCATTTCACTCACCATCAGTTCATGCAAGTCTCTCCAAGCCTCTCTGAAATCGTCTTGCTGGTCATTTCTTACAGAACAATAATATTTCATAATATTCATATACCATAATTTATTCAGCCATTCTCCAATTGAAGGGCATCTAAGCAATACTATTCTTTAGGTCACTGCTCCCTTGTGACAAGGGGATATTGTTCTTCAGTACCTGTCCTGCCTCTTGATCAAAAGTGCTCCTTTTTGCTATTGAACTTTGACCACAAAATTAGGTAAGCATCTAGACCTGCATGCAATGATAGCACAGCAGTCCTAGGTAATCTTTTTTTTAACCAGTTGCCATAAATTTTTGCCAAATCTTCCTTGCAAGCTCTTGGAGCTGCTTTGCCTTCTTTTTACTCCCATATAGTGCCAACATTGTTTCATCTGTATGTGCTACAGATCATCTTCCAATCACAGATCTTTTTGACCTCTTACTTTATCTTGAACTGGAGAAAATCTTACTATAAACTCTTTAACTTAGCCACTCAAGAATTTGATTTAAGGAATTAGTTTACTTTTGTTTGCAAGTGAATTTTGGGAGAACTCAGCTGAGTCTTTCCTCTATCATGTCATCTTGTCTCCTTCCCCAGAAGTCTAATTAATTGAAATCCTTCCACTATTCCCCTTCAAAACAATTTTCATATTCTGTGCCATTAAAAAAGGATTCTTCTTTTTTATTCTCAGTATTAATTTGTTCCCCTTTATGTATATTCTAAAGTTTTATTCTTTCATTCATGGTTCTTATATCTATTTTTTTTGATTTATGGAGTAAAAGCATGTAAGATTCTTCTTCCTTTCTCTTGAAAATGCTTTGTCTGCTTTTTTCTAACTTCTAAATTTCCTAGTTTCCTTCATGCCACAGCTAAAATTTCACGTTATGCAGAAAGCCTTTCCCAACTCTTCTTAATTCTAGTATTTTTCTCTGTTGATTATTTTCTACTAATTCCTTATGTGGTTTTTACTTATATAGTTGTTCGCTTATAATTTTCACAATTATATTGCTAGTTGTTGAGTGCAAAAACTGCCTTTTACCTTTTTTTAACATCCTCAGAATTTATCACAATTCCTGGCACAAAATATAAATTTAAGAAATATTTATTGACTGAGGAATTTGAAAACATATAATCTACATGGACCTTATTTTCCTTTTAGGTATGTTTTAAATGCTTCTCTTTTATTAAGTAGTCATATAATTTGATCATTAGGCTCAATTTAACAGGATATGTTATCTTGCTATGAATCTTGAGATTGTTTGCTCTTTGGAATAGAATATCAAATTTCCTTTTATGTTATCTGGTGAGGGAGGAATAATCTTGCTTTATCTGAATGACTATTCTTTATATTAGAATGTCTTTCTTTAAATTTCTTTTAGAACTTGATGTCATCACAATTGCTAAATAACAACTGTGTGCCTGAAAATCTGATGCATTGTTTTGTTTTCTGAATGTTAATTCTTTTAATAGCATTTTTTTTATTCAGAATATATGACCAATTTAAAAATATATATTATTTCTTTTAGGAGATAATCTATCCTTAGTTGTATTTATTCATCTTGCCAGTGTATTTATTCATCTTATCAGTGTTTTGCTTATATAGAGATAATATTTTTCTTTTTTAAAATTTATTTTTTTCTTTCTCTTTTTCCAGACTCTACTGTGAGTTTGCATTTCCAATTAATTGTGTTGTATTTGATTCTTATTACTGAAACTGTCCACTGTGTATTTGAATTTTTCTATTCTGCCTATTACTTCTACAATGTTGGTCATAAATTCTTTCACAATTTTTCTTTCTCTTTGAGAACTCACTTCTGGGCTACTCTATTAAGAATGGCAAAGTTCTATAAGAATACTGACAGCATTTCTAAGACAAAGGATGAGATAAGCATGGTGATAAATGTCAAAAAAATACTAGTGGGCTTCAAAGCTATTTTGTTCACAAGAGTCATTGAAAGAAAATATTGACTCACAGCATGAGTAGATAGGATAGCATGATATTTATTGAAGAGAAGGAAATGCACAATGTTTATTTTGCATATACTCTGCCAAATGGGAGAGGGGTAGTCTTTGAAAAAATAATGAAGAAATGTATATCAAGTTTAAACTCCAATCAATAAGGAGGTAGGTGAACATGATTGAACTATCTTCAGTAGTTCAAATCATCAGGGTTTAATGAATTATTTCCAAAAATATATAATAAACTGGCAGAAATGATTAATGTACTACAGGCAGAGATACTTTAAAAAGTATCTATAATGACAAATGTTACAAACTGGATAGCCATTGGCAAAATTCTTCTTCATTTTCAAAGTACAGAAGAGAATATCTATATACTAAAGATCAGTGAATATAATACAATGTACAATAAAATTCTGCAATTAGTTGTTAAGAATTGATCACACACATTAAGAAAGAGAAACATAAATCAGTGAGAAATAGCCTGACTTATCAATGTGGATCAATTTTTCGGGGGAGGTAGGACTGCTGCTTAAATTTTAGAGAAATCTGCTAAACAAAATAATTGTGTTCATATGCTGTAATTAGATCTAAGTAAGAGAATAGGCATGCATTCAATAGTTTAATGGATTTGAAATAGTTTGTACTGCCAGATCCAATGCTGTCCCTGAGTCAGCATAATCTTGGAGGGAAATCTCTAGTGGAATGCAAAATGACATATACTGTTCAAAGTTTTGGGTAATAACTTGGAAGAATGAATATAAAATATGCCTGCCAATTTTATGGCTAAGCCTTAGAGGGATAACAAGCATTTTACATCAGTCAGGATCTAAAACAGTTTTTAACATGCCAGAAATTTGATAGTCAACCCTAATAAGGTGGAATTTATCAGGGATAAAAATAGTCACATACTTCAGATAAAGAAACAATTATACACATACATATTCAGATTTTAAGATATATGTGTAGCCAAAAGTTAACATGGAAAAGATCTTGGTGTTTTAGTGGTCTACAATATTATTATGTTACCAGTGTGACATAGTACTTATTTCTAGACTATCTCAACTAACTCTATACTGTGTTTAGATTTGGGCATCACTTACAATAATAACATCATAAGATGACTAACAAACATTTAGAGATAAGCAAACAAAAAGTTGTATTCTTAAAATTATGCCACCTGAATTTGCCTAGCTACATATGTCTGTTAAGTATATATGATAAAAAAGTTATCACTACTATTGCTACTACCACCATTACTCCTGTATTTCCTCCTCCTCCTGGTATTGCTGCTACTGCTACTACAAATAATAATAATACTTAATAATATAAATAATACTATTAGTAACACTAATAATAACTTACTAAAATTACAAAAGAAAGAATGGTGTGCATTGGAAAATAATTGTTTTACTTTCATGGAAAGTCTTTTATGGTGAATTTTGTAGAAGAAATTTTCTATCAGATGAACTCTAGATGATCTCTGAAGTTTCATTTTTAAAATTCTGAGTCTTTGTGAGTCACTATAAATCCATAGTGGTTTTCTAAGAGAGATGTAATGATGCAATCTCCTTCATATTCCAATTTGTGTTATGAGAATTCTAAAACCACATTTATTTTTTCTACATGATTTTTAATTGCTATGAATATGACTATAACGTGGATGATTTTTTCAGATTAATAGTCTTATAGCAAAATGTTGGGACATAAGTTTATATAAAAACAAACAAAATCAGTATTTGGTTAAATAGAACACGTAATAGACAATTAGGTATCTATGAATTCTATAAGATCTTAGAACATTTATTGTGTCCACCAGCAGTTATAATGAGTGACATGGAGTTTAGTTTCTCCAAGATATATTAGCTCAAGAGAAATTCAGGTGGCACACCTTCTCCCCATTTTATATTCCACTGTAATACCTCTTCCTAGCCTCTTTTATGGGTGAATTCATCCAATAAACATTCACAGCTATGATCTTTACTTCATTTTTCCCTTCTCCTTTCCTTTCCCTCTTCTTCTCCCTGATGTTTCTTTCAGGAGTTAATTGAGAGATTCTTTCAATTTTTATTTTTCTTCTGCTTCTAAGATAATAGGGCAGTTTTCCTTAAAAATTTCTTTTATTGTGATGTCTAAGCTTTTTTTTTTTTGCATGGCTGTCATAACTTTCAGGTAATATGATACTATTAATTTAGGCCTTCTCATTTGATTTTCATGACCACTTGTTTTACAAGTGAGATAGTTTACATTTTATTCTTTTGAATTTGTTTTGATTTTGTTTCTTGATGTCTCATATGGTCAGTGGCTTACACTTGTGCAATTCTGCTTTTGAGGAATCATTTGATTACTGAGATTTTTATCTCTTATCAATTTTGCAAATTCAGTTTTTAAGTGTTATCGTCTTACTTTGTTCTCTTTACCTAGCTTTTAATTATCTTTTTTATAATTGTCTTGTATCACTCTCCTTACTTTTTCCAAATTTTTCCTCTTTCACAATTATTTATTTTGAAAATATTTTAGTTCTTCTAGGAATAATTATTGGGCTTGTTTCCAATCAACATTTTTTGAGACTTGGTATCTATTTTGACATCTTTGTCTCCCTAAGTTTGGGCCTTGAGCACAAATTACCTCTGTAGATAGCTTTTGTTGTTGCTGTTGTTTTATAAACAAGCTATTTTGTTGCTGTTCACATATTTTTCCAACCCATTTCTTGGCTTTCTACTTTATGTTAAAGTTGGTGTCTTCTCATCTGCAATAGGGGTAGAGGAACTCTGCCAAGCTTCAGCCTTTATTACTTTACTATTTTCAGAGTTAGTTCTGGGGCTTTGGATTTTTTTTTTGGGATGTTTCCAAAGTGCTGTGGTTTGAAGGAGGTATAGTCTACTGTTCTAATCTATACTCTGTCTCATCCAGTGAGGCCTCCAAATCCCTTGCAATCACAATTGCTATTGCTCTTCAAAACTCCTGCTTCATTGTAGCCACAAACATTGTGGCTCCTCAGATCCCCTAAATTCTTTGTGACCAAAAGTGGCCTTCTACACTTCAGCTCCACAATCCAGAAGTTGATATGAGCAATGAAGTAGCCAAACAATTCTTGTCAATCTCTCATAGGAGTCCCCTCTAATCTCTTTCTGATTAGGTTGTTCAATCTCCATTCTGTCTCTGGGATGAGTGCTCCCAAAGCTGCTTATGCTGCTATCCCAGTCATAAAGTGTCAGAAGTGGTTATACTGTCATATGAGCTCTAAGTTATTCCCCACCCAATTACTAAAGACATCTCTCTGATCTCCCCAGTTGTCTTGTATTAGAAAAAATTTCACTCCTATTTTTTGTTAGCTTCACCTCTCTAGAATTTGATTTGAGGAATTGTTTTTAATGTTGTTTGGCAGGGAATAATGAGAGAGCTTGCCTATAGTGCTTCCTTGATTCTGTTATCTTTGTTCCACTTCTGTTAGGTTGCATTCATCTTTTACCTATACCAATATTGAATAAGAAATCCTTCAATTCCTCTGATGATCTCCCTTATCTATCATTCATATGATGATTTCTAGTTGGGAAAAACTTACTATTTATAGTGATGAGTAATTCAATTTTGTAATAGATCTAATTGTTGTAAATGGCTGTTTAATAAAAGAAAACCTTAACTATTTAAATGAAATTGAGGTTGAAACACAAATAAAATTAATGCAAGAAAATTTTCAGAAGCTCCCAGTTTGAAAAATTCCCAGGCTTCACAGACTCATTTGAGTAAAAAAGAGTAAATATTTGGAAGGAAATTAATGTAAATATGCTCCAAAATCTCCATTTTCCCCATTATTGGTTGTTGCTTTATTGATGTACACACTTAATATCAATTAAAATAATAATGTCTAAGGCTTCTACATGAACATTTCAAAACCTTAAAATATCACTTAATTAGCATGGCTATTTCAGACATTTAAGTCAATGATCTATAGACTGAAATTTTTGGGAAAGTGATAAATCCAGATCTGAAGATATTTAGGCCATAATTTGGTTGTCAGGAAAGTGAAAAGGAAAAGAGGGAAAGAGAACAAGAAAGGGTGTTTATAATGCGTATGAGCTCACTTACAAGGAGGCATGTCCCAATTTTGAGTCATTCTATGAATTCAGTGTCTGTTTACATCTGTAACACAAAAAGACTGCAAGATTTGTTTACTTTTGTGAGGCAAAAGACACATTAGGAAAAAAAACAAATTATATATAATATAATACCATTATAAAGTGCCAAAAAAATTTTGAGATATGTTCAAGAAACATTAATTACACTACCTTTAGTTCTGAAGTTAAAAATACCACATGGCCAGGAACACATAGAAAGGAAACATCACGAAGAAACATGAATGAAGCAAAACACACACACACACACGCACACACATACATATTCTTACATTACTCTGGTGTGAACATGTATGAAACCAATCAGAACATGCAAGAGCATTCATGATATAATAATATTAATAATGACAACAAATTATTGTTATCACATGATATGTGATAACATCACATGCATATATATGCATATGTGTGTAGGGGTATGTGTATGTACACAAGAGTTTCTGGAAGAACATGGAAAGGCTGCTTAATGCATAAGATATTTCTTGATAAGAATTGTTAGGGAAACAAGGGATTCTAAGAAACAGGAAGGAAGAGGTAGTACATTCTAGGCTTGAAAGACAATATAAATTGGAGATAGAGTACAAGAAGAAGCAGAATGTGAGAGTTAGAAACTAGACAACCTTAATTAGAAGAATTCTGCCTCAGTAATTACATGTCACTGCACAAGTCACTGAACCCTTATCAGACTAATTCTTCACCTGCAAAATGGAGATAATAACACCTAATATATAGAGTTGCTAAATAAGGATTCAATGAAATTGTGTGTGTATGTGTGTGTGTGTGTGTTCACATATGCAAACTATTTCTGGAGTTTTCCACTTAGAAGTGATAATTAAATTCAAAGGAACTAAAAAGACCATTGATGAGAATCTAGATTATAGAAGGAGATTAAAAGAGTGAGGTAAGGAAAGGAGAACAACATACCAATGAGTGAATATTTACAACACTAAAAGACATTGAAACTGATTAATTATAACTAATCTTGTACTTTTTTATTCTTTTTTATTTGCAAAACATATGCATAGGTAATTTTTCATCATTGTCCCTTGCAAAGCTTTTTGTTACAAATTTTCCCCTCCTTCCCCCACTCCCTACCCTAGACGACAGGAAGTCTAATACATGTTAATTATGCTAAAATACTTGACAAATTGAATATGTGTATATATATTTATACAGTTATCTTCTTGTACAAGAAAAATTGGATCTATAAGAAAAAAATCTGAGAAGGAAAACATAATGCAAGCAAACATCAATAGAAAGCATGAAAATCTTGTTCTTAAAGAACAGAGAAAACAGTCTTCCCTCTTTTCAATAAAGAAGTAGAGACAAAGAATATATGCCAGATGTGGTTGTTGTGTTATTTTATTTAAACTTTTTTTTTCATATTAGAAAGCAGATTTCAGTGAGATATGTTGGGAGGACAGGGCTTCTTTATGATATGACTGATATAAACACAAATGGCATTGAAAATTGCAATGCCTAAATTTAATCATAATATTCCACCCCTTTTGGTTGCCTATTTACAATATTAACTTATATTGAGTATTCAATTCCCTAAAAACCTATATATTTTTCTAGCAAACTATTCTTTGATTAGAGATGTATTATCCTATATCTGTTAAGCTGACTTTTGGAAGAATGAGAGGGGAAGGTGAAGAAGCACTTAAATAAGGTTTGTTATATGTCATGTACAGTTTTAAGTGCTTTATAAATGTTTCATTTGATCCTCTTAGTAATTCTGCAAGATAGTTGTTTTTATACCCATTTGATAGATGAGCAAACTGAGGTAAACAGAGGTTAAATGATTTCCTGGGGATAACACAGATACTAAGTTTATAAAGTCAGTTTGGAATGCAAGTCTTCTGACTCCAGGTTTATTGCTCTATATACTCCATGATTTTAGCCTCTGCTTTAAATTTCTGTTCTCAACATAATCTTATATGGAATACAACTATTATAATCTACATTTTATAGATGAAGAAACATAGTCTAGATAAAGCCAAATTCAAATGCAATTCTTTAGGTTACAATTCTCTTATTCTCTCTAATCTTTTGTATTTAGATCGACTTTGTTACCTTGATGAACCTGTGATTTGATCAGTGTGTGTTCTATCACCTTTACGTTTTGTTTGATTATATTCAGCCTTATGTTCTGACCTGACAAGATCTTTTAGATAACAATTCTGTCATCAAACAGAGAAGCTATTCCTCTCATAAAATATATAACTATAAATTGATAAGTATGCAGTACACACCTTTATGTAAGTAATTATCAAAGTCTTGAACAAAGCAGTAATAAAGAATATTTTGACACTTTACTAGACTTCCTTCTCTAGGCTGACATTGCTGCATATATCATTGTACTTTGCTTTTTAAAATTCTCCTCTCTCTTCTATCATGTTGTTTATGTATGTCTATCCCAGGTGCAAGACTATCACAAAGAAGGAAGGATTAAAAGAAGCACTGATTAATTATCTGCAGGTCTCTAGTTACTACTAGAAATGATTTATTAATATTATCTCATATGTGCCTTATAACAACTTTTTAAAGGAAAGTATTTTATTTTTGCAGTTTATGAAACTGAAGCAGACAGAAATGAAATGACTTGTCTGTGGTCACACAGTATTTTTCTGAAGCCAGAAACTAGGCCTAATATTTTATACACTGTGCTACTTAGTTGGTAATCTCACAAGAGATTTAATTGAATATCTCTCTAGTATGCTAAACAGATGACTATTCCTTAATCTACCATTTAGTAATTCTGTCCAAAAAAACTCAGAAAATTTGTTATCCTGGCACAACACCTTTGTGATGAACCTCTAACTCAAAGTGAACATCTCTCCATTTTCTAAACGTTTATAAAAATATCAGTCATCAAATAATTGTAATTTCAGTACTGAAGGGATTATTTCCAATAGTGTAAATTTCAATTCATTCATCAATTATAAAATGTTGTCTGAGGGTGAGAGGTTAAGCAAGAAATTATCATGATCATACAATTATCAGTTCATGTAATAATTCTTAGATTTTTTTTCCGGGAACTAGAATCTAAGTAGGCACGATCAATTGTGGGGAAATTGTCCAGAAGGAAGGAAAGAAAAGATTCCCACAAAAAGAGAAAGAATATCAGGGTCCTGCAATATGCTTATGATATGTTATGATATCCTTAGCCAATTGTGTGTTTGGGTCTCATTGTACTCTAATTGTGAAAATTCTTCCAAATGACATGGTGTTTTAGTGGGAAAGTGTATTCCATGTTTATGGGAAGGAGATATTTTGCTATTGCTGTTATTACTCTGGCATCTAAATAAATTTTTCTTTAAGTTAATTTTTGAATGGGCTATTAACAGTAAACTCACCAGTTGTATCTTATGACCTTTAGTAATAGATTCCAAATAATTGAGAAACTTTTATTTCCTGAGATAATAGCAACACTCTATAAAAGTTAAGTGTGCCAGATTGATGAGGTGGTGTCCCTAGGAGATTTTAAAACAACATAAGATTTTTTATGTATTTAATCAATCCATTAATAAACATTTATTATGTGCCTGCTATATGCCAAAAACTATAAGGAATACTTTAACAAACCTTTGAGTATTAACATTAAGTGAAGCTTAAAACAGGGATATATATTTACCAAAAATTGTAACAGTTACCAAAGAGGAATTACAACTGAGAAGCGATATAATGAAGAATATCATAGATATGTATGACTTGGAAAAGGAGGTGGGCCACTCATATAATAAAAGGGTAACTAGTGGAAAAGAGATGTTTTTCAGATATCAATTCAGTGTCAAAAGAGTTTACTGAAGACTACTAATATATTGTTTTCATATATTGTGGATTTATGAAAAAACATATACAACACTCACAGACTATAAAAGACAGGTTGGAAGTTGCAGCAGTGGAAGGAATCTTCATGTGTAGGAAATCACAGAAAAGTAAAATTTTCAAGTATTGTTTGATATATCATATGATTATACCAAGAAATCTTCCCTAATCCCCACATAAATAATCACTTTCCTCATGTTACATACTTCTTTTATTAATTCCATGCAGCCATTACACAATTCTGTGTTTCATACTTAGTAGCTTTTGACTTTATATTGTCCTACTAGATGAAAATCTCTTGACACTCAAAGATTGTCTTAAGGAAATGATATCTACAAAATGTGGTAAGCAGAAAATTAATAAATATCCATTATTTTGGATAGCAAGGCCCCTTGAGGACAGAGATTGTTTCTTTGTATTTTTGTAACCTCATCATAAGCATAGAATCTTTAACAAAGAAATTAGACAATAAATATTTGCAGGTTTTATTTTAATAGTTGTGCTGTGATGAAGTCTATATTGCCAAAATCACACTCTTATATTTACAAAGGAAACCTAGTTATCTTAAAAAAGATTGTGTGGCTAATAAACATTGTGAAAAAATATGTTAAATCCTTTTCTTCTTAAGTCATGTGGAACTGATTTAAAATGCATTTTCCTTCAGTAAATCCTTTCCCAAAATATTCCATAGATTTTTCCAAAGTACAAGCTGTTATATTTCTTAAAATCATCCAGCCAATAAATTTTCAAATTCTATCTATTTAAAAAATTTTTCACATTCACTCTATAGCCTTTGCATATCAAAGAGAAGAAATGTGGAGAATACCTTCTGTTGGGATTCACCCTAAGAGTCAAGAAGACAAAAGATGCCAAGGAAGCAACCAAGCATGTTTTGATGTTGAAATATTCAAGGCAGTTTTGCTAGGTTAGTTGGAAACAGATCATTTCATTTTGACTTTTATTCTTAAAATTGCTATTTTAAAATGAAGTCCCCAAAGTAATTTGTGCTTAGCCTACCTACATTATCTCTTGTCAGCAATTTCATCAAAGCAAACTACAAACATTACAGAAGCCTTAGGCATTAACTTTTATTTGACTTTTATCATTTAGCCTCTCCATCAACACACACTGCAAGGAGTTATCTGCCTTTTTTGATAAGTAAAAATAATGATGATATTCAGGGGAACAGCTCTTATTTACATGATCACAATTTACATTTTTCCCACAATTTAAATTCCCTAAAAATAATATTTACCACAGATCTTTGCCCCTGGAAAGATTTTTTGGGATTTTCTAGTCCAAGTTCATTTTACAGATGAAGCAAAACTGGATCTTAGAGAGCTTGTGACTCAATTTGTGTCTGTTCTGACAGACCAGAAACAAAGCCTCTTCATTCATAGTGAAGCAGCACTATGAAAATCAAACTTTTCATTCTTTCTAAGAAAGATAATGATAAATGATATAGCTTATTTTTTATTTTTCCATGTTAATAAATATCACAGATATGATATTGATCCCCTTGGGATAACACTGTTTTTAGTGAAAAGAATATCACATTCAGAGTCAGAGAATCCCCAGCTTTAATTCTTAAACCTGATATTGACAATCTGTGTCACATGACATAAGCTTGCTAGCTATAAATTTCCTCATTTATTAAATGAAATCATTAGAATAGGTAATATCTATAATCCTTTCCAGCTCTACATCTGTTATCATAAGTATGCTTAATATCCCCCTTAATCAGTTTAAGAAAGAATAGATTGAATATATATATCTATATGCATATATACACACATACATACACATGTATACACATATATAATATATATACATGTATTATATGTGTGTACTTATAATACATATACATATGTGTTTCTTATATGTATGTATTTCCAATTACCCACTACATGCACATATCTAAGTTGTATTACATAGTAGTGTATCTGTGTTTTGCAGAGCTTTGTATTAAGAAATGGTGATACTAAAATAACAAATACTTAGCAATTTTAGAGCAATAGCTAGATGGCACAGTGGATGATCCTTGAATCAGGAAGGACTAAGTTAAAAACTGACCCTACATACTTATTATTCGTATGAACCTGGGCATATCATTGAAACTCTGTTTTTATCATTCCCCTCTGTTGTAAAATGGGGATAATAATAGCACTTACCTTAAATGATTGTTGTGAGAATCAAGTGAAATATTATTTGTAAAATGTTCCCCACAGTGTCTGGAACAAAATAGTTGCTATAAAAGTGCTTATTTCTCGTCTCCTTTAAAGCCTTTAGGATAATTTCTAAGTCAGAATTAAAGAAGAATTTGTAACAATATATTTTTTTCTGGAATATAAACCTGTTAGTTGCTTGGAACAGGGAAAAAACACAATGACCACTTTCCTTCATATTTGCAATATATTACATTATTATAATATAAAAACAATACTAACCTTTGATATTTTAAGTTTTCTCATATACCCCCAAAATTTAAATAGTTACTATGTATCTATTTAATACACACAATTTACTGTATAAAGTTTTAATTTCTTTAGCATTTAAGTAACATCTTAGGACACAAAGTGATATTTCCATAATTCTATCCTTCTATGAATCAACAGTCAACAGCAACTACTATGTGTCAAGACAGTATGTCAACTACTAGAAATAAATAGAAATTAAACCATACCTTCCTTCAGGAAGTTTACATGCTATTCTTTCAGGGAAAGTCTTTTTTTTTTTTTTTAGTGGTTCTTGTTAACGACATTGATATCCTCCCAGTCACTGTCAATTCAGTACTAAAGAAACATCTTCAATTCTTCATCCACTCTCATCCTACTAAGCAATCAATTAAAAAGCATTTATCCAATGACTATATGTTTCAGGTATTTTGTTAAGTGGCAAGAATATAAGTACAAAAAATAAAAAAAAATTACTCACAAGATATTTACATTCTAAGGGAAAGAAAATAAGTATATGTATAAGCATATGCAGGATAAAGAGAATAAATGTAAATAAATATAAAGTAGTTAACTCCTGTATCTTCAAAGGGAAGTACTCATGTTTGAGAGAAAATATATCTTGTGAGAAACGAGGTGACAGAAGGCAATAAGAAAAGGATTCTTCTATTAGGTGATGCCTGACTAGCACCTTCAAGAGAGGGATTCCATGAGGCAGATGGGTAGAGGTAACTCATTCAAGGCACAGAAACAGATTGTGAAAGGAATAGAAAGAGCAGATGGAACATCATTAATTAGGAATAGAAAGAAGACCGAGTTAAATAGATCACAGAAGTAAAAAAGAATAATGCCCACTGTTGCTAGAAAGATAGATTGGACCTTGTTCTGAAAGGCCTCAAAAGCTATCTGTATGGGGTTAATTTTCCCTCCTCCTGCAAAAATTGGGCATCCATTAAAACTAACTAAGGAATATCTGTGCTTAAAAAATTATTTTTATAACAGGTTGAAGGATGGACAAGAAGAGTGATAAACTTGAGGCAGTAAAACTTACTAGGACACTGTTATAATAATCTGGGATGGAGGTTCTGTACTTCTGATTTAAGACATTAGTGCTGTGAGTAGGGGGGAAAAGTAGCAAATGTAATATCTACTGTGGAGGTACAAAAGCAATAATTTGGAAATGAATTGGATAAATGGGACAAAAGAAACTGAGGAGGAGAAAATAATGCAAAAACATACATATATAATTCATTGTACCAAATTTTGTCAATTCTGTCTCCACATTTCTTACATACCCCTAATTTGCAGGTCATCATTTTAATTCTAATCTTCATCTATTCAAGTCAAGAATATTACATTGGCTTGCTAAGTGGTCTCACTCACTCGAACCTCCTCCCCTTCAACTGGATTCACTTACAAACCTCCTTCCCTTCAAACCCTAAACCATATCTCTTCAATTAAGTCTAGTTATTCCTCATTAACATTAGTGTAAAATAAAAACTTCTGATATTTAAAACCTTAAAATATCTGATTCAAGCCTATTGTCCTAGAATTTTATATTCTTCTTCACACATTCCATGATCCCTTTGCTAGAAAGCATATTCTATCTCTGGTCTTTTTTGCAATTATACCTGGCCCACAGACATAAAATTGTTCCTTTTATAGCATTCTGTTCCTTAGAATCCTTTCTTTTCTTTCAGATTTCCTGAGGCTTTTTTAAAATTTAAAAAAAAGAGAATTTCTGGGGGGGTGGAGCCAAGATAGCAGAGTGAAAACGTGACTCTCTGTGTGCTCCTCTGATCTTCTCTCAAACCAACAATAAAATAAGCCTCTGAACTGATCTTCAAGTGAATGAATCCAGAAATATTTGGACACTACTTTCTGAAGAACTTCATATCAGGTTTGTATAACTCGGATAGAGGGATAAACAGTGGACTTGGGTGTAGGCCGGAAGTGAGGGTGGGACTGAGCTCAGCTCATCCTGGCAGAAACTCTACACTCCAAACTCCAAACAACTGGAGTTTACCTGAGGCACTCCGGATACTCTACCCTGATTGTGGGCAGGTGTTCTGGCAGACTTGCCTTGTTTAAGGAGTAATTCAGACTTAGTCCTAGCCCCCACCAGCCCAGCACCTTAAGTTAATTCGCCAGATTGCCCCAGGCCAAAGATCTTCAGCCACCATTTTTCCAGGCCTTAAAGAGACATCCATGCTATCTAAAAAAAAAAAATGAAGAAGCAAAAGAGAGCTGTCACCATAGACAGCTTTTATCAAGAGAAAGAAGGGATGACCCCAGAGCCTGAGGTTGCTTTAGACAAAACTCCAAAGGAAGTTATCAAGGACCATCACTGGTCCCCTTTTCAAAAGGCCTTTCTAGAAGATTGCATAAAGAATCTCATAAGAGAGCTGGAGGATAAATGGGAAAATAAATTGAAATCAGTGAAAGAAGGATATGATGCCCTGCAAAAGAGATATGAAAAAGACACCAATTTACTGAAAAATAAAATTAGTGAAGTGGAAAAAGAGTGCAATGAACAAAAAAATTCAATTGGCCAGTTACAAAAGGAGCTTAAAAAGGTAACTGAAGAAAACAACACTTTAAAAATAAGAATTGAACAAATGCAAGTGAATGACTCAATAAGACTTCAAGAATCAGTCAAACGAAAACAAAAAAAAATGAAAAATTAGAAGAAAATATGAAATATCTCCTAGGAAAAACAACTGACTTAGAAAATAGATCTAGGAGAGACAATCTAAGGATTATTGGACTTCCTGAAAGCCATGATGAAAAAAAGAATCTAAACACTATCTTCCAGGAAATCCTGAAAGAAAACTGCCCTGAGATTGTAGAATCAGAAGGCAAAATCACCATTGAAAGAATTCACCGATCACCTCCTGAAAGAGACCCCAAAATTAAAACCCCAAGGAATATTGTGGCTAAATTTCAGGACTATTGCACCAAGGAAGAGATTCTGCTAGCAGCTAGAAAGAAACAATTCAAATACTGAGGATCAATAATTAGAATCACACATGATCTGTCAGCCTCCACATTGAAGGATCGAATGGCCTGGAACCAGATATTCCAAAAGGCAAAGGAACTTGGATTACAGCCAATAATAACCTCTCCAGCTAGAATGAGCATTATCCTCCAGGGAAGAAAATGGTCATTCAAGAATATAGGTGAATTTCACCTATTTCTAATGAAAAAACAAGACCTGAACAAAAATTTTGACCTCCAAGCACAGAACTTAAGAAAAGCATAAAAAGGTAAAAAGGAAAGGACTCTTGAGAACTTTATTTCTACTATGGGGATACTTAAAGTTTGGGGGTATAATTAACTAGACATTACTTTGATAATATGAAAAAGAAAACTAGAGGAGGAAAGGTTGTCATAATGGGGAAAAGAGGGAAAAAGGGGTAAAATAAGATCTAAAAAAAAAGGAGGTAAAAACAAGGTAAAATCTCTTGAAGAGGCAAAGAAAATCTAATATAATTGAGAGAAAGAGGGGAGGGAAATGAGCATTGTGTAAATCTTACTGTCATCAGGTTGGGCTCTAAAAGTGTATATCAGACACTTGATTTCACATAGAGACTTGTCTGTTGCTAGAGGGAAGTGGAAGGGAAAGGAAGAAAAAGGAAGGGATAAACTATTATAAGAGAAAATAGAAGAATCAAGGGAAAGGAGTTAAAAAAGCCAATGGAGACAGTAGGGATTTTACTTTTTTCTCAGCAGTCCATGGAACCTATACAAAAATTGACCATGTGTTAGGGCATAAAAACACTCAAAATCAAATGCAGAAAGGCAGAAATAATAAATGCATCTTTTTTCAGATCATGATGCAATAAAAATCTCACGCAATATAAGGCCAGAAGAAAATAAACCAAAAGTTAATTGGAAATTAAATAATCTAATCCTGAAGAATGAATGGGTGAAAGAGCAAATCATAGACACAATCAGTAATTTCATCCAGGAGAATGACAATAAGGAGACAACATACCAAAATTTGTGGGATACGGCCAAAGCAGTTATAAGGGCCAATTTTATATCTCTAGATGCTTACTTGCATAAAATAGAGAAAGAAAAGATCAACAAATTGGGCTTATTATTAAAAAAAAAAACTAGAAAAAGAACAAATTAAAAACCCTCAATTAAATACCAAATTGGAAATTTTAAAAATAAAAGGAGAAATTAATAAAATTGAAAATAAGAAAACTATTGAATTAATAAATAAAACTAAGAGATGGTTCTATGAAAAAACCAACAAAATAGATAAGACTTTAGTTAATTTGATAAGAAAAAGGAAAGAGGAAAATCAAATTGTTAGTCTCAAGAATGATAATGGAGAACTTTCCTCCAATGAAGAGGAAATTAGAGCAATAATTAGGACTTACTTTGCCCAACTTTATGCCAGTAAGTTTGATAACCTAAATGAAATGGAGGAATATCAACAAAAATATAGATTGCCCAGGTTAACAGAAGAGGATATAAATTATTTTAATAGCCCCATATTAGAAAAAGAAATAGAACAAGCTATTAACCAACTCCCTAAGAAAACATCTCCAGGGCCAGATGGATTTACATGTGAATTCTACCAAACATTCAAAGAACAATTAATTCCAATAGTATACAAATTTTTTGAGAAAATAGGGACAGAAGGTATACTGCCAAATTCCTTCTATGAGACCAATAAGGTGCTGATAGCTAAACCAGGTAGGGTGAAAACAGAGAAAGAAAACTATAGACCAATTTCCCTAATGAATATTGATGCAAATTTTTTTTTTACATATTTCCAAACTTATCATTGTTGTGCAAGAAAAATCTTATCTACACAAAAGATATATCAGATAAAGGAAACACAATGTAAGCAAACATCAATCAAGGAGTATAAGAATGTTATGTTGTGGTCCACATTTCACATTCCTTTCTTTGGGTGTATATGGCTTTCTTCAGTGAACAATTGGAGGTGGTTTGAAACATTTCATTGTTGAAGAGAGCCATGTCCATCAGAATTGATTGTCATATAGTATTGTTGTTGCCATGTATAATGATCTCCTGGTTCTGCTCATTTTACTCAGCATCAGTTCATGCAAGTCTCTCCAGGCCGCTCTGAAATCGTCCTGCTGGTCATTTCTTACAGAACAATAATATTCCATAATATTCATATACCATAATTTATTCAGCCATTCTCCAATTGAAGGGCATCTATTCAATTTCCAGTTTCTAGCCACTACAAAAAGGGCTGCCACAAACATTCTTGCACATGTGGGGCTCTTTCCTTCCTTTATGATTTCTTTGAGATATAAGCCCAATAGAAATGCTGCTGGGTCAAAGGGTATGCACAGTTTGATAACTTTTTGAGCATAGTTTCAAAATGTTTTCCAGAATGGCTGTATCCATTCACAGCTTCACCAACAATGTATCAGTGTCCCAGCCCTTCCACATCCCCACCATTAATTCATCATTAACTTTTCCTGTCATTTTAGCCAACAGGTGTGTAGTGGTACCTCAGGGTTGTCTTGATTTGCATTTCTCTGATCAATAGTGATTTGGAGCACCTTTTCATATGACTATAAATAGTTTTAAATTCATCCTCTGAAAATTGTCTGTTCATATCCTTTGACCATTTACTGATTGGAGAATTGTTGAATTTTTATAAATATGAGACAATTCTCTAATCAGTAAATGGTCAAAGGATATGAACAGACAATTTTCA